>PISX010007887.1:0-85856 GCA_004024625.1 Mellivora capensis
TGTTGCCTCTCCACTTCCTCATATCAGGGATATCATATGATAGTTGTCTTTCTCTGATTGACTTATTTCACTAAGCATGATACCCTCTAGTTCCATCCACGTCATTGCGAATGGCAAGATTTCATTTCTTTTGATGGCTGCATAGTATTCCATCGTGTATATATACCACATCTTCTTTATCCATTCATCTGTTGATGGATATTTTTGTTTTTTTAAAGACATTCATGCATAAAGCCAGGTGAGGAGGGTGAGCGCATGGGGAGAGGGCCTGTGTGGCATCAAATTCTGAGCAGGCTGACAAGGACTTCCACACAGTATGTGGTGGCAAAGCCTGGGCAGGGGGAGGAGAAGATCCATGCAGAGAGGTGGCATACCATGAGAAGGGGGAGGTGCAGATCCCAAGCAAGGTGAAGAGGGCATCCCGTGCTGTGGGGCAGCCTGTGGTGAGGGGTCAGAGCCCAGGGCGCAGTGGCTGTGGTGTGAATTTGGTTATAAACCAAGGGATGGATCAAATAAGTAAGTATATTAAGGATAATGCAAGTGAGGTTTCTCACCCTAGGAGAATGAAGTCATAAATATGGAAAAGGAAAAAACTGGAATAAACCCTGAGTGTTGGATTGGAATTAGATATTATTATGGATTATACTGTATCCATATTTATATGGCATCAATGGTGATATATAAATACAGATGTAAATGTCTGTGTGTCTGTATACATATTCCCTAGCTCTGCCCATCAAGAGAGTCTGAGAGCTGTGGACTCAAATTGCAACCAGCAGATCCACCCAAATTGTGGCTTCTAAATACCATTTACCACTTAAAGGGACCTAGGCTCCTTGGTAGGGTGCCAGATTTATCATCTAAAAATATAGCAGATATTTAACAAATAAGAAATTATTGCATGGAACACACCTATGCTAAATATTTATTCATTATTTATCTGAAATTCAAATTCAACTGATTAACCTTTATTTTATTTGGTGATCCTTATTCTTTGGAGAAAGGGCCACATCCAACACTGGGGCAGAAAAAGTACAACATGAGTCTGGAACATTTTGTTGGGCTAGGAAAAAAAAATACTAAAGGAATGATGGGAAAAATGACATAGAAGCCAGTTTGGAAGGGTTTTCACTAGCCAAATATAGGACAACTTAACCATCAAAATAACAATGATAGTAACAGGTTATAACTTATTAAACGAGAGCGAACCAAGAGCCTATAAGGATATAAATAAAATAGTAAAATGAAAGTTTGATGAGGAATAATATATTTATTTAGAGCTAAAGTATCTCCACAAAAGTATCCTCACAAAATTAATAGTTATTAATTCCAAATGGAAAAAATAGTAACTATATTGTGGAGAAGCCCAGCATACAATAATTTTAATCGAGTAATTAAACAAATTGAGTGGCACCTAATGAAATAGAGTAAGAACAGCACTATTTTGGTGATATTCCTGCTAAACACAAACGCACCCAAATTGAGGGAGAGTCTACAAAAGAACTACCTGTAATCTTCAAAAGTGTCAAAGTTGTGAAAGCCAGAGAAAGACTGAGGAAACATTTCAGACTTAGGGAGATTAAAGAGATGTGACAATTGAACACAACACACATTGTGAAGTGTATCCGCTATCAAGGTTATTACTGGGACAAATGATGAAATTTAATGGGGGGGGAGGGGTCCCAGGATCAGGCGGCAGGAATCATCACTGTTAACGTCCTGATTCTGATGGCTGCACTGTGATTATGTAAGAGTATGTCCTGTATATACCCGCTTAAGTATTTGGGCATGATGGGACATCCAGTTGGCAATTTGTTCCCAAGCGACTCAAGACAAAAAAGTTCTCTAGACTGTGCTTACCACTTTCCTGTAAGTTTCAGATGGTTTGAAAATAAATAAAAGTGGTTATTTGGGGTTTTATTTATTTTTATTTTTTTATTTTTTAAAGATTTTATTTATTTGACAGACAGAGATTACAAGTAGGCAAGAGAGGCAGGCAGGGAGAGAGAGGAGGAAGCAGGCTCTCCGAGGAGCAGAGAGCCTGATGTGGGGCTCGATCCCAGGACCCTGGGATCATGACCTGAGCCGAAAGCAGAGGCTTTAACCCACTGAGCCACCCAGGTGCCCCTATTTTAGGTTTTAATAGGGAAATGAAAGTTTAATCATTCTGAGACATTGATCTTAAAAAAGAGCTTAAAATGCCACTAATATGATGTCTTTTGCAATGATGATATAAGAGACTAAAAGTCAACCATCTGCAGATCACAAATTCATTTATTTAAAAATGCTCTTGAAATTAAATTGCTAGAATTTTTAAGCTACAAGAAGCAAAAGAGAATTCTACATATTACTGATATTCGTATGCAAAACATTAAGGAAAATTGCTATTTCAAAGAAAAACAAATGGTAGCTATTTCTGGGGTTTAGAGAGTGGCATTTCATCTCTGGAGGACATGGATGGTCTTTTTAAGAAAAACAGCTCTAAGGGTGTAATGGACTGAATGTTCACACGTTGATATATTCACCCCTCACCGTCCTCACACCTCATTGCCATGCAGTCATGTGATGGATCTAAGAGGTGAGGCCTTTGGGGGGTAATTAGGAGTAGATGAAGTCATGAGGGTGTAGGCCTCATGAATGGAATTTGTACCCTTATATAATATAGGAGTTAGGAGAGACCCAAGGAAAGACATAATCAGTGAAAGAAATCCTTCAGGTTGCATTTGGCCAACAGTTTTAGGGAAAGTTATATCTGACATTGCTTTTGAAGTTGTTTCCTGTACTACAAGTTGGTTCTTATACTATGATAACCACTTGTTACCCTTCAACCTAAAAGTCCACTACATAGAACAGTCTCATGTTGATGAACTTAAATAGTAGTGTCCAGCGCTGGGCACAGCATTGAAATAATTTGAACAAGCCAGCCACAGTGCAGAAAGCTGGCTCGGAACTTTTCATAGCATATAAGATGGTAGGTCATGACATTTTATTTGGTTATTAAAAGAAATGTCAACCCTGAAATAAAAAGCTGGAGAACCTGAGGATTTCTTCATCTTTGAAATGGCAACCCATTTGTTGAAAAGGCAGGGTTAAACAAATACCTGAAGGGTACTGGTGTTCTAATATGTGGTACTTCTTTCACAGAAGCAACAATCCCTAGAGTTTGTTTTCTTTTTTCTAAAAGTTCTCTTGTAGTTGGGATTGGAACTCGGAACTCACGTTTCTGTAAAAACAGTTTAACAAAGGGAGCTTGCATTCTTAGGTTGTAAAAGCTTAACCCGACCTCACTAGACTGGAATATTAACACAATGACTTGCTATTCTTTATGTTTCTAAATGCTAACTTGGTATTAAACTCAGAAACTTAATACAACTTTACATTCTGCTCAGTTCACTGTCTGATTGAGCTAGAACTCCTCTATGAAGCAACTAAAGAATCTAAAGTCCTGTGATACATGTAATCCAGTATCTTAACATCCTTTGCTTTTAAGCATTATAGACAAGGGAGAAGTCACGAGCCGATTGTCTCTCAGGAGACTTTAGAATCAAGCCTGGGAATGACCCACTTTACTTTTGCCCACATCTCCTGGCCAGACCAATTACATGGTCCTAGCCTAATAGCAAGGGGACCTGGGAAACAGTCTTCCTATGTGGTCAGGGAGAGGAATAAGGAATGTGGGCATCTCACACCTAGTTTGCAGAGTTTTGTGAAGATTGAATAACCACATTCCTAAGTTCATGACAAATATTATGCCCCTTCTTTGGAATCAGCTAGGTTCTGATGTAAAGGATTCCTAGTGAAAGGGTTTTGGTAAAGGAAATCATGTGCAGTTTCTGGGAGAGCTAAGAAGTTACGGTAGCCTGAAAGGTGGGTGGAGAATAAAAGAAGATAGAACTGTGCAGTTAGATGCTCTGGAAAGGGTTTCTAGAAAGTTAAGACAAATTCAAGGAGAGGGAAAAGTGGTAATAAGGATTTTGGGCAGGAGAAAAATCAGAGCTTTCCGGGAAAAGCATGGCGGGGCAAAGGTGGAAGGAAGTAGTATCTAAGAAAATGTATAGGTTATTTTCAGAAAATAGGGGAATACTCAGTATCTTAGTGAGTGAGTTCCCCACTTATTAGGGCTGCATTAAGTGATTTCAAAGGTGAGTGAAAAGCTACCGAATGAAGGGAAACCATCCTCCACTAAAAATACACAATGCTCTTAGACTTAAAATATAACATTGTTATAGAAAGAAATGACATAATGTAAAAATAATTATTTCCAAATATTATTGGAGAGTCCAGTTTTTAGTTTCTCTAAACATATTTGCATTTAAATATGACTGTAGAATGCAGTGTGTGAAACTTGATTGGATCCAGGTTGGGGGAGGGCACAAGCTATGAAAAATATACTTGAAATTTGCTAAGAGATCTGAAATGTTTAAATGTTGTCACACAAAGATAACTATGTGAGGTGATGGCTGTGTTAACTAGCCTTATTTGGGTAATCCTTGCACTATAAGTATGTCCTTCAAACCATCACATTGTACATGTACAAGGTGTATGCATTGTACACCTTCACCTTAAATAGTGTTGTCAGTTATAGCCCAGTAAAATTGGAAAAACTATTTGGGACAATTAGAGAAATCTAAATATGAATTATATATTTAGATACAGATTTTTGTTAATTTTCTTAGGTTAAAGATTGAGGTTGATTTCTGCTGAAGTACTTGAAGTCACATTATGCCTGCAACTTAGTTTCAAATGGTTCAGGAAAAAGTGCTTAAAGCAAATGTAGCAAAATGTTAACAGTGACCGAACCTAGGTAAATAAACATGCATTATACTACTTTTCAGTGTTTCTGTGAAATTCTGAAAAATGACAAGACTGACTATTTGCTTATGAAGAGAATAAAAGCAGTCACCCATTTACTTATAGATCATCAGATGGTAATATAGAGCAAATGGTTTTAGATGGTAGTGACGGGAGTCAAGTATCAAACTCAGCTCATACTAAGGAGTAGACTGTAAACTCTGTGAAGCTAGGTCTGTTTCACCATTATTTGTTCGGCACTTCATTAAGTGCCAGGAAATAGTAGGTGATAATTACATTTTTGTTCACTGAATTGTGAAGTAAATGTGAAAAGTCTATGCTTATGATAGATATTCTAACACTTTCACACTTGCTATCTATCGCTGCGTTTTGGAAATTGTCTGGTACCTTTGGCAACTCCCTACTGTTAATTCAGTAACTCAACCTTGAATTTCAAGCCAGAACATTTAAAAGCCTTTGCTCTCCAGCATTAAGTTACAACCAATCCTACCTTGGTAGGATTTTATTAGGCAAAAATACTTTGTGACTATTAATGACAAAACCAAAGGAAAGGTTTTTCTGAAACTCAGGTTAAACTATCAAAGATTATAAGTGATTCATTTTATTTATTTTCTATTAAAACTAGTGGTCATCTGTAATTCATTTTTACAGTCAATCTTTTTGCAAGTCCAGATTATGGTAAAGGCAAACACAGGGGTGATCTCATCAAGCAACTGGTAGGTTTTCTAGGTTGATTTGTTCTTGGATTTACAAATGTCATTATGTTCTGACATTCAACATTTTTAACAGCATTATGAAATTATTAGGGAGCTGATCACTAAATCCAAGGGTGTTTCCTTAATTATTTGACACTACTAACCATTGCTTTCCTTTGTGTAATAATTTTCTCAGACATTAAGGAAGCACAGTGGTTCTCTGGAGAGGTGATGCGGGTTTAGTGAAGGAAAAAGTGGAGAAACCTTATTTTTTAAACCACATATCCAAGGTAGCTCAGTGGATTAAGCGTTTGCTTTCGGCTCAGGTCAGGATCTCTGGGTCCTGGGATGGAGCATGGAGCCCTGCCTGCATCAGGCTTCCGGCTCAGCTGGGCATCTACTTCCTTCTCTCTCTCTCCCTAGGCCCTTCCCACTGTTCGTTGTCTTTCAAATAAAGAAAATCTTAAAAAAAGATACTAAAACAAGTATCCTTGTAATTCCTTTTTAGAAATTATTTCTAATAATCTCTAAAAATTGTATTTATTTTTATTTATATCACCCTTAATCTGATCCTAAAGCTGTTAGGCTTAAAAATGAAACAATCTTATTTAATGAAACAATCTTATTCATTCAATGATAGAATAAGAGGTTTGCCATGTGGAAGTGAACAATATTCTATAGATCACTGGAATGAATTTATTTACTGCTCCAGAAGACTCAGTCAGTGTGATATAATGGCAAGCATACTATTGGAAGACTTCGGGTGGAGTCCAGGCATCCTATTTACTTGCTTTTTTGATCCTATGTAAAATAATTTCTCTGGGTCTCATCTTAAGATGAGAAATCAGGAAACATCACTGATTCTACACAAAGAACTGGAAGATATGAAAATGATAAAGACAACCAAAGAGAATACATTGGGGAAATTTGCCAGGTAGAGACATGAATGGTATGTATTTGATATTACTGAGTGAAATTAAAAAACAACCCTCAACAAACCCTTATTTTAGCAGGGACTTCAGAAATAAAGAAAAAGTCACTGTGACTTCTATAAAATGAATGAAACTGGGAAATGAAAAAGAAATCTGTGCTGGGGAAATAATTTGTTACATAGTTGCATATAACATACAAAGTGACAAAGAACAGGAATTAGTTACATAGATTCAAGAGAATAAAAATCTCTTTTACAAGCTTGAGGGAAACTAAATCACAACAAAACCCAAAACAACCATGAGAAATTCCAGCAATGAAAGTTGAAAGGATAGGATTATTTAGGAAGGCAAAAAGTAAAATAAAAAATAGTCTTGTCACATATATATTTTTAAAGATTTTATTTATTTGAGAGAGAAAGAGAGAGAGAGCACAAGCAGGTGGCATGGTAGAGGGTAAAGGAGACTCTTTACCTTTACCCTCTGCCCCAGGACTCTGGGATCATGACCTGTCTGAGCTGAAGGCAGATGCTTAACCAACTGAGCCAACCAGGTGCCCTGAGTCTATTTTTAAGAAGTTTATATAAGCCAATTCATAGAAGATAATTAAGTAAGCTATATTTCGGAGAGAACGTGTCCCAAATAGAACTCATTTGGTAGCATTACCTTACCTGAAATAAATTGTTCAAATGTGGACTATAAAAGGATCTTGGGAAATTTGGCATCTCAGATACTGGGCATGAAAAAGGTAGTAACCTCTTCACAAGAGGGCATCTGAATGGCTAGTTGATATGTGGAAAGGACTCAATAACATCAGCAATCAGAGAAAACAAGTTAAAACCATAATGACATACAACTAACTATACATCCACAAGACTGGCAAAAGGATTGACAATACTGAGCGGGGTTGAGTGTGGGAGGTAATGGGACTCACATACATGGCTGGCATGAGTATAACACTCTAGAAACAGCTCCCAGGTATATACCATACAGAAACTGATATAAATGTGATGGAATACACATACGAAGAATATTCACAGCAGCATTTTTAACAGTCCCAAACTGGAAGTAATCCAGATGTCCATCAACAATAAAATGGCTAAATAAATTATAGCATACTGCTATAATGGAACACTGCAATTAAAAATGAACAGATTACAACTATGTGAACGACCTGAACAAAATACGGATTTTGACGTTGTGTAAAAGCAGCAAGCAAACAGATTACACTTTATGTGCTCCATTTAATAAAGTTCAACAGAAAGGGCAAAACGAAACAACATATTGTTTAGGGGTGCATGCTTATGAAAAAAAAAACAGTAGAGAAAAGCGAGGAAATGATTATCACAAACGTTAGAATAATGGCTACCTCTAAAAGAGGGAAAGAGTTGTGCTCAGGAAGGTCACTGGGGGGCTTCTAGGATGCTGGCAATGTTCCATTTGTTGACTTAGTTGGTCACAAGCAGGTTTTATAACAACTTATTAAACCAAATAACTGCTGTATGCATTTAATGTATATCTCACAATAAAAATGCAAAAGTAATTGAAGACTTTTTAGATGGCATTTCTAGAAATTTTACCAGATAATTTAGCTTATGAAATCCCTGACAGTAAAAACCACTGATATGGGATGATAATACACTGATAAAATAGCTTCTCATAAGAGCACGCTTTCAAGTGCAGGAGAAAAGAACCCTCTACAAATATCCCTTTGTTATATTTTAACATAGTATGCAGATCTTTATCACAAACAAACTGATAAAGCAGGGAAAGAACTGTTACCCGAAATTTCAGATTTTTTGGAATTTTGTGCAATCTAGCTGTTTTTTCCCTCTAGATTAATAAGCAAAAGAACTAAGGAGATGCAGACCAAGTTGGAAATGTATGAACTTCCTCCTCTCTAGATGCCAGTTCCAGCTGTTTCCTCCAGTTTCTTCCAGTACTGAGTGGTGAGGTGGGTGGATTTTGCCCAGTAAGTTTAGTGCTGCTATTACTTCGTAAGTAGGTGCATGAGGGATTTCCTGAGTGCTTTTCTGTCTCTCAGTACTAAGGTTCTAAGGTGGAGCCACTGACAAAACAGATCAGGCTGCTGAAAAACCCCATGTGGTACAGTACACACTTTTCTGGAGGTGTCCTCGCTGGGCTGCAGAAATTTATTCATTCATTAAGCATTTGCTCAGCCTGACCAAAATTGGGTGCTAAGTCTTGCCCCACACCACAGGATTTTTGCATTCTTTTTATCCAAACCCCACAGGACTTAAAAACTGAGGTGCTCAGCTTCACAAAATCTCCTAAATCTGAGCATTTTTCTCAGTCAATTTCTACCAGGAAATTAGGGAGGGGGCAAAACCAGGTAGGGATTTATTTTGTAGCCATGTGGGACTACCACTTGGAGGCCAGATTCCCTGTGAGTCTTTTTTTGGAAGGACATGGTAGGGCATCGATCATGACAAGGCAGTCAAACCCACAGTAGCTTAAGCAGGATAGTTAACCTGGCTCTTGGAACTTCTCATCAAGGACACTTGGGCAAGTGCTGCTTTGTGAGTCTCTTCTTGCTTCTGCAACATCCACTTCCCATTCCCATCAATTTTTCTGCAGCATTTTAATAAAAATGAAGTTTCCTTGGTCTACTGTTTGCATATGGTGGTGGTAGAAACTCTGAGCTTCGAAAGTCTGCCTATACAAGCTTGCTCCTTATCCTCTGAAGTGGAAAGACTTGTAATATCCATTAATGCTGCTTCCAGAGAAGGTAGGGTGTGCCAGGTTCCAGCAAAAGAACTCTGGAATCTGCTTGCTTTCATCATTGCTGCTTTCATCTCGGTCTCACGCTATTCACCTGGACAGGTTCAAGACAGATTCTGAGACTTTCATCTCAAAATTTCTTTTCCTAGAGAATTACACTTTCAACTTCATGAGTTTTTATTTGAATTTACTTTCCAGGATAAATCTGTAGGAAAAGCTGCATAATAGTAATAATATTTATTTTAGAAAGGAAAGAGCCTTTGAGTCAGACCTGCAACACAGGCCAACATTTCCTGGTGATGGTTATGGACACTTACTATCAACCAAGATGAGCTCTCCAAAGCTGCATACAAGCAAGAATGGTTCCTAAAATTGAGACACCACTAACATCTCCTCCTGAAAAAGTAAAAAAATCTTCCCACAGTCTCCGGGAGGATGGCTCCCTTCCTTCGTCTCGGCAATTCGCCTCCACTTTACACACTCAGGTTGTGCCTCCGTAAGCAAACTGCACCCCTATTTCCTTTCGTAGAGGTGGGAGGGGGAAGAAGGGATGTATTACCACTCTCATCTTTACAATACCACGTAGCTTACAAAACGCTTGCACTTCCGTCAACTCCTCTGAACTCCGCGCGTGCCTCGGAGGGAGGCATTCATTCATTCATTCATTCATTCATCAAACACTTGCTCGGCCCGACCGCACGTTATCGGGTGCTAGGTCTCGCCCCACACCACGGGAAGGGTGGGGCGCTCGCTCCCCGGAGCAGGTGCTGCGGATCAGGCTGTAGGGCAAGTTCTCGCTCAGCCTGGCTTTTCGAAGGCCCATTTGGGGCTAAATGCCTCACCTTCGGGTGGTGCGCGCCCGACCACGGCCGCGCGGCATGGGCCTCCCTCCTCGCTCCCAAAGGAGCAGCCACCACCTGCCCTGAAGGAAACTGCTACAGAGCAAGCTCTGCCCACCGCCGTGGGGTCAGGGCTAAGATCAGGCGGCAGCTTAGGCTCCACTCGGCTCCTCCCCTTCCTCTCTTCAATTCTGACGCGGCCGTAGAGGCGGCAGCAGCGGCGGCTAGTCCCGCGGCCCGAGGCGCACCCACCCGCTCGCGGGGCCCCGACTTCCTCTTCCCTTTGATCGTCATCAGAGCGCGCCAGAGTCACCCAGGGC
Organism: Mellivora capensis; assembly: GCA_004024625.1. NCBI lineage: Eukaryota > Metazoa > Chordata > Mammalia > Carnivora > Mustelidae > Mellivora > Mellivora capensis. The sequence goes on from PISX010007887.1 coordinate 10,338, forward strand.
GGGGTGGTTAGAAAGGGGAAAAAAAGGCCAGCGGAGGAAACGTCCTGGCGGACAGAAAAGGGAGGGGGTGAGGGGAGCGGTTGCTAGGTGACTTGCGTCATCCGCCTGCGCCGCTTTCCTCCCGCCCCTCTCTGGAGTGAGGCGAGAGCCCCGCACAGAGCGAGCGAGACAGCGAGCTGAGCTCCGGGCGCTACCGCCACCGCAGCGGAGAGCGTGAGAGCGAGGGAGCATCCGAGAGACCCAGCCCCTGTGCACTGGCCACCGCCGAGACCTTCGTCCTGACCTGGACCAGCGGGAGCCGCGGCCACCCCTTTTCTCCCCCCCTCACCTTCCCGGCCGGCAGCGGCGGCTGTACACGCCGGAGCCCGAGCCGGAGCCGGCGGCTGGGGGGCAGGGAGGCGGCTACCTCGGGCCGGGACTAGTCAGCTGCTCTGCGGTGAGAAGACGCCGAGGAAGGGCCGGAGCTTCTGTCTCCTCCCGGGGCGCGGGGCAAGGGACCCCCAACGTGTAGGGAGGGGGTCCCAGCCGCAGCGACACATGCGGGAGCCGGGAGCGGGGGCGGCGCCGAGCGGAGCCGGCCGGGTCCCCCACCACGCCGCTGCCTCTTCCACCCGCCCGGGGCCGTAGCATCTTGCCCCAGAGTGTATGAGCGGGGGACCCAAGCTCAGCAACCACCCCCCGGCCGGGGGGGCGGGGACCCCGATGTGAAGCGGCGGCCCGGGCGGCGGGGAGAGCAGGACAGGCGCCGCCGTCCTTTCCTTACCTTCCTCCTCTCCTGAGCCCCCTCGCGGGGGGGGGGGGGGTCTTCTCTCTTGGCCAGTCGCCGGCCCCCCGGCCCCTCGGCAGGACTCCGGGAGGAGTTCTTAGAGCCCCCTCCCCCGCCCCAGCCCCGAGGGCGGCGGGGCCGGGGGGGAACCGGGGGGCCGGCTGCAGCCTCAGCCCAGAGGAAAACTTTGTAAGAGCAAAATCTGGAGCCTCCCAGACGTGACTGTCCCGGGAGAAGTGGCTCAGGGCGGGCAGAAGACACAGCCTGAAGAGATCCAGGAAGAGGAAAAGAGGAGGTAAGCGGGGCCGCTGCCGCCTCCTTTGCTCCGGCGGCGCGGAAGAGACCCGGGGTGACCGCCTGGCTTAGAGACACGAGCACCGCTTCTTCCTCAGTAACGCGCCGGAGCCTTCCGCAGCTGCCGCCTCAGAGCGAAGGAGGAAGGGAACCAGCCCACTTTCTCAGCGCCACGGCTCTTCCCTAAAGTGTGAGTGGCCGGGGAAAGGGAATCGAGGGGGTGGAAAGTGGGAGGATACCGGCCTGTTCGTCCCCTCGGAGTTTTGCTGATGTTTTGCAGGAGTGTTGGGAGTGTATAGACCAGAGGGTGCATCTTTATTTTTACAGCGAGGAAGAGGTATCGGATAGTCTTGTGTTTTATGATATTTTAGCTCCTCGTACGGGTAATATGCAGGCTTACAGGTTTCTTTAGAGGAGCTCTGTCTTTATCCAGAGTGGACACTTGCACCTTTCTGGCCGGTAACTGGCAAAGGAAATTGAGGAAGCCAAATCATATGTGCACACAAAGGACATCTCCGTAATACACCTTTTCCTGGTACACCGGGTGTGAAACAGTGCTGTGGTTTTTGTTTCGGGGCAGCTCTTATTAGGGTTCTCAAGAGGGAACCTTCTACCCTGTGAACCCCCGAAACTAAAATTCCTGTCTTGTTTTGCAGTTCTTCCTTGAGAGATAGTACAGGAGTTTTTTACCTTCTCATTTCCTGGGTCCAATTTCTAGGTATCAGGAAGCTATAACAGATTTCAGTTACTGAGAAGATTCTGAGTTCTTATGAATCATGACTTACTTGGGGAAGAGTATCTAGTACCTTAAACAGTTTATTAAAGTTTTTGCATTTTTTTTCCCTTTCCAAATGCTTTTTTAAAAAAATTTTTTAAGTAGCATATGTCCTAATTGCTAGCACTTTTTTTTTATTTGGCAGGATGACTTGAGACTTTGCTTGTTTGAGTTATCTTTACTTCACTATCAAACGAGGAGAAATTTTTTGATATTTAATTCTTTGAAAGATGAAAGTTTTCCTTTCCCTTCCATTAATTTAAGGTGAAGTTTATAAAATTTTTGATATGCATTTTAGGTATCCTCTCAACAGTGCCAAATTGAGGTGCAAGAAAGTAATTACCATTTCATATATTTATACAGACCTTAAGGGTTAAGCATAAGGTGAATTTTATTTAACAGAACATAGGCAGTACTACAGTACTGAGAGTTGTGGCTCCTCCAGGCAACAGTGTGGGCTCACTCCCTCTCAAGCCACTGCTTTGTGGTAATGAGTGTAAGCCTGGGGTTGTCTGTGCTAACTTCTCCATTCAGGATCTCAGTTAAATTTATTTAAAACTTTCTCAAATAGTGTTTTCATGTGTACTTTTTCTCTTTTGAGATAGTTCTACAAGTTTATTAGCCCCTGAATTACTTAACATTTCATTTATTTGTCCCAAATCTGTCTCTGTAAAGTTCCAAAACACATCCAGAGGTTTTGTTTTGAGAAGTGCTATGACAAGCTGGAGTTCATCTTTCCTTGGTTTTATATATTTTGGCTATTCTTCTTTACCATGGTCTTCCCTGACTCTTTCTGTCAGTCTTAGAATGATTACTTTGATCCCTTGATCATTTTGCCTCCTCTGGAACTTCTCCAGCTGTTTTGTTTCTCTTTATATATTTGTGCTTGTTACACTTTTGTAAGGAGCCTTAAGTTCTATTTTAAATGGGTAATGACACGGAAATACTGATTAGTAGGTGTAATGTTAGATGTCAAATCAAAAGCAATGTCTCTGGATCTGTTACCTTCTTTTGAGACCTTGAGGAAGTTATATATCCCACGTTTTACAAAGATGAGAGAAAGAGAAATCTAGTCTTGGCATAGGCTGTTTTTCAGGGGGAAAAGGAAGACAAACCAGCAAACTATAATTTGAGGGTAGATTTGTACTCTTATCAAAGTTGCTTACTAATTTTGAGACTTATTTTTATTACTTTGACTATAGGTTGGTTAAAAAGCATGGTAATGTTTTATTGCATTTTGGGTAGCAAAGAAACAGCAAAGTATTTGAGATGCCTGTGAGATGCTTTTACTTATGGCATAGGCAACGAAACATGAATTGCACAGAATTGTAGGAAAAGGGTGTATATGACACTATAGGTCATACTACTGTATATATGACACTATCTCTCACACTACTGTGTTTGGTGCCTTACAGATATAAATGTATATGTATCTATAGAAGTGTTGGTGTTGGACTATACAAAACTAATTAGAGTGTCTGAACCAAATCTGGGAAATAAGGTTTCTTTTGGGAAGAAAGGTGCTGATGGAGATAAACTGTTGAAGACTTTTGGAATTGGAGGGTGCGAGGGACAAATGTAATTGGGAAGTTAGCTTGTTGGGAATATGGATGAAAGTTGTTGAGGAGGCTTGAAGTCAGTTTGTGTTTGTGCAGTTACATGTGTACAGCCCAGAGACTCAACTGAGAACAATGTTGCTGAGAAGGTACTTTTAGATGATTAAGGAGAAATTGTATGCTAGGTCGGGAAGCATTTTACCTGGAGAAGGATTTTTTTTTTTTTTTCTTTCTTTAGAGAACCAACATTTTCATACCATGGTCAGAAAAATAGTTAAGCTAATGAGTGATATGCTGAAAATGTAGAGTTAGGAGTCAGTTTCACAGTCTTAAGGTTTCTTGCCGAGTAACAGAGCTGAAAAATGTGTCTTTTTACTTTGGGGGAAGGGAATCTGTTAAAGTTTAGCAACGATATGGGAAGAATAGAAAATGAATGAGACTCTCCCTAAAAAATGTTTTAAAAATGGGTAAGATTTGAAGCTCAAAGAGAGGAACAGTCTTTAACATGGCTACCAGTTCTTAGGACATGTGCATCTGTATTTTTGTAGGAGCTAACAAGCTTTTTGTAGAGTATATAGGTCCTTTGATTTAAAGTCAGAAGGATATATAGGATTTCATTGTTAAGGAACTTATACATAAAAGGACAGATTTGTTTTCATAAAAATTCATGTTTTTAAAGTTTGCCCAGGATTATTATCCTAAGTTTGGTCTTTAATCTGACGAAGTAGGGCTAAAAATAGCTGGCAGAGAAGGCTGCTTCCCCTGCTTGCACTTGATGTGTGTCTTTGTGTCCCATACAATGGAGGGGATATCCCTGTGTTGGCACAGCAGTGCTGAAAATGCTTTTTTTAAAAACTTTTTTATTAAAAAACAAATAAACAAAAAACAACTTGGCATTTAAAAAGAATCAGCTGTCTTTGAAGCATGAGACATGGAAGACTTTTTTTTGTGGCGAAACCTGCAGCTAGTGGGGCTTGCTTTTAGTGTTGACTCTAACAAAATTAAGGATTGTAAGATAGGGAATATATACATATCCATACTTTTTGTGTTCATTAGTTCATTCAGTTCACCACCTTCCTAGTAGCTTTTTTGGTCCCTTCTTAAAAATTTAATTCAAATGGCAGAACTCTCTGGGGAAGAGATGTTTAGATAGGGAGCTGGATCTCAGGTGATTCTAGGATAAGGGTATGGGACTGGAATATATGCCATATGGGTGCCTTCTCCATCCTCTACTTTCCACAACATATTTTATGCGGGTGAAACCATGTTTAGATGGACTTAAAGGACAGTCTTTTTGGGTTGACACGATTTACTAGTGAAGGTAGTGGGAAGGGTATGACTCTGGTAGGAGGGAGTGATAACCTTTTGTGCTTTGCCTTGGCAACTTTGGGATTGATACGGGATGATTGAAGGGCCTTGGGAGTGCATTTGTGTTTTAGCATCAGATGACCCAAAAGCCTACACCTAGGCTGACAGATGCTCAATTCGTGTACTTTAGAGAGGGTTCTTGGAGATGTCATGTGTTGCCTCTGATATCTCATTGTGTGGAGGAGTAAAAAAGTGGTGAATTTTTTTTTTTTTTTTTGGTAGAGGGCCAGTTAGTAAGTATTTTAGATTTTGTGAACTATATCTGGGGCAATAATTGAGTTCTGCTCTTGTGGTGTGAAAGTAGCCATAGACCGTATGTAAGCAAAAGAGTGTGACTGTGTTCCAGTAAAACCTTATATAGTTGACCCTCAAACAATGGAGAGGTTGGGGGTACCAACCCCCTGTACAGTTGAAAATCTGTATGATTTTTAACTCATCCAAAACTGAACTATTGATAGCCTACTTTGACTGGGAGCTTTGCTGATAACATAATCTAATATATATTTTATAGGTTATTTGTATTATATACCACATTCTTACAATAAAGTAAGCTAGAGAAAAGATCTTATTAAGAAAATTGTAAGGAAAAGAAAATACATTGACAATACTGTATTGTATTTATTGAAAAAAACTCATATGTAAGTGCAGTTCAAACCCTTGTTATTCAAGGGTCGACTATATATAAACTACATAGTTTATGGAACGCTAGTGTAGAAAACAGCCAAGCAGACTAACATTCAGTGTGAGTATGAGCTTCATTCAATTACAGAACTTGGACTGGCTATTTTAGGTGTTCTCCATTTTCTGAGATACGTTCTTTGGGTGTTGTCTTAAAGTGATTCTGTGTAAAGTCTGTAGTTCAAAATACTTTTGCCTGCAGAGTAATGAATACTATGGGAACTTGAGGAACAAGGGGCAGTGCTGTCTATAGCAGCTAAAAAGGTAGGAACTATTTGCATTTTTTATTCAAAGATAAATAATTTGCATAAAGTGATGTCCTGGCTATGTGTCATAGCTGGAAAGTATCTTTGAAGAAACTTAAGGGTGTAATTTTGAATGGTTCTGCAAACAAATTGTAAATAATTGCAAAGCATTTACTTTAGATGTAAAATTAAGTGTTTATGGTTGGTTTGAATCAGATGAAAATAGTAGCCAAATTATAAGAACATTAAGATTTGTTACTTCTGTTTCTTAAAATGTTACTGTTACAGTGGTCAATTCAGTGTGTAGAATTATTGGATGCACAATTTTTGTTTTGTTAAGTATTCTATCTTAACAAATCCTCTAGGTAACTTAAGTATGTACTTTAAAAAATCTTTGCTGTTAAGAATATCCAAAAATCTTGCATATTCTTAATGGTAAATGTAGCGTGTTTTAATTTCTTAGGTGAATCTATCTTAAATGTTTTGTTTAGAAAGAATAATTCACTGTGCAATTTTACATTATAGCTAATATCAAAACATTTGTTTAATATGTCAAAAGATACCTGCATTGGATGGTGGTGTATTTTTCTTTTTTAAAGATTTTATTTATTTATTTGAGAGAGAGAGAGCAAGCTTGTGCACACAAGCTGGGACGGGGGGCAGCAGGACAAGCAGACTCCCCACTGAGCAGAGAGCCCAAAATAGGGAGCAATCCCAGGACCCTGAGATTGTGACCTGAGCCGAAGTCAGATGCTTAACTAACTGAGCCACCCAGGCACCCAATGATGGTGTATTTTTACCCTGGCTTCATACATTTTTTTAATTTCGTGATTCCCCTATTTATGGCAGGGGAGGAGGTGATAACTTTTTAGTTAGTTAGTTAGTTTAGTTAGTTAGTTTCAAACCTGTTTTTATTTTTCATAGTATTTTTACACATGTAATGGTACTTCATTTCCTTTCTCTTTAAAAAAGTCTATACAATCTGACAATTTTAGTGTACTTTTTAGAAGGTCATTATAACGTTGCTTTCCTATTCATTAGGGAAGGATTCTTGTTCTTCTAAACATTTTTAAGTTTTTGTCTTTTCAGGTAATTTTATCATTGTCCTAAGCTTAAGGATAGATGGTGATTTAAAAGATACAATGTGTTAATCTCATATCTGAAAATATTCCAAATAGAAATATTCTATATTAGTGACACTTTTAGAGGGCCAGGGAAAAGAGTGGTGTATTATCCCCCCCCCCCTTTTTTTTAAATAAAGCTTAGCTGAATTGTCATTACAAACAAGTGAGTAAAGTTGCTTTTAAATAATAAACTTTTTTTTAAAGAATATTTTTATTGAAGAATAATTGACATACAATATTGTATTAGTTTTAGGTGTACCGCATAGTAATTAGATATTTATATACATTACAAAATGGTCACCATAGTAAGTGTAACATCTTGTCACCATGTGTGAAGTTGTTACAGTATTATCGAGTATATTCCCTGTGCTGTACATTATACCCCACATTTTAAATATTTTGTGATTTGAAGATTATATCTCCTTATTCCCATCACCATCTATTTTATCCATCTCCTCAGTCTCCTGCCCCGTACCCCCTTTCTGACAACCATCAGGTTATTCTTTGTATCTATGAGTCTGTTTCTGTTTTGTTTTGTTTTTTAGTTTCCATATGTAAGTGAAATCATATGGTATTTGTCTATCTCTGTCTTACATATTTTATTTAGCATAATACCCTCTAGGTGCATCATGTTGCAAATGGCAAGATTTAATTCATTTTTATGGCTAACTAATATTCCATTGTGTGTATATATACCACATCTTCTTTATTCATCTATTGATGGACATTTAGATTGTTTCCAAATCTTGGATATTGTAAGTAATGCTATGATGAATATAGGAGTGGTATATATGTTTTTGCAATAGTATTTTCATTTTCTTCAGATATATACCTATAAGTGGAATTGCTGGCTCATACGATAGTTCTGTTTTTAATTTTTTGAGGAACCTTCACACTGTTTTCCACACTGGTTGTACCAGTTTACATTCCCATTAACAGTGCATGGGAGTTCCCCTCCCTTCAGTCCTTGCCAGCACTTGTTATTTCTTATTTTTTTTAATAATAGCTGTACAGTTGTTTCTTTTACACAGAAACAGTTTTTACACAGCTGTCTCTAAGATAAATTATATGATCTTTTTCTAAGAGCACATTTTTTTTTTCTTTGAAGATTTATTTATTTGAGAGGGACCGGGAGAGAGTATGCACCTGCATGCAGGGGAAGGGACAGAGGATGAGGAGCAGACTCCCTCCTGAGTTCAGAGCTCAGCGCTGGGCTCCATCTCATGACCCTTAGATCATGACCTTAGCTGAAATCAAGAATTGGACACTTAACTGACTGAGCCACCCAGGTACCCCTCTAAGAGTAGGTTTTGATCAGGAAATAGATGGGTCAACTGCTCTGAATTCCTGAAAGGATGCCCTTGCAGAAGAAGAGAGTTAAGGAAGAAGTAAAGAGTGCTAAACAAAGTTTCTTTTACCGTACAATTTGGCTGAAAGCTGCCTTTGTCCAACTTGGTAGCATATTTTGGGTAAATAATGAACTTTTGGTGTTAAACCTTTCTACTTGCAGACTTTTTCCACTAAGTATGAAACCAGTCTGTCTTAGGTCTTAATGTACTTTTAGATTTTTGCTACCTTCTCTTTAGACCTCATTGTCACTTTCTCATGATACCTTTCATAGTATGTGTAGAGCTTATTTTCTAAATGTATAGGACATTTCCTTGAAACTGTAGGATATATATTTTCTAATAATTGTACTACTATACACAAGTATACTTAAAATTTCTTCCTATTCCACCTTCAGAATTGTGAAATATTTGAGGGAACATCTGTATTTGATCTGGAGTTTGAATGACTAATATATAACAATTCCTCTGAAATAATCCTTCAAAATTTTTGAGTTAACAGTTGATTTCTCTAAAGCAGTTAGCTAGTACAAGAAAATCTGAAAGCCTGTATATGTTGCATTATCCTGCAATGCACTTAGTTGGAAAATAACAGAAGTGCACAAGAGACCTCATTGCTTGTGTATCTTTTGCTCTTTCTCCATCACCTAAGTGGATCAGTCACATAATGTGCAGTTTCTGTTGCTATGCTGTGTTGCCTCTCCTCCCCACCCCCCCCTTTTTTTTTACAGCTACAAGAAATCTGGGTGGTTTTTGGAAGGAGGTAGCATGTACTGTGTGTGTGTGTGTCTGTGTGTACATATACTTAGTGTATTGTGTTAGGTGCTTCTTTCTGCATGAGTGCTCTTGGGTTTAGGAAATATTGAAAGCTAGAGTACAAAATGTTTTTAGTGGAGAGGATCACCATTGGATAAGATACTATGTTTTCTGGCTATTTCATCCTACAGCATCTTGAGTGAACCCATTAATGTATGTTAGTGCCACTTGTGAAGTCTGAATGCAAATTGCTGGTTTGTTTTTGGAAGAATGAATGTATCTTCTCAGACTTTTTTTGGGTGGCTGACATGAAGTAATGTGACCCATTCCTGATAGTATTAATTTAAAGATCTTTTAAGGTACGATATAGACAGAGGGCTAAAGTCAGGCCTTATATTGTCCAGCATTTAAATTCAGCCCTTGAGTTTGACAGATTATACCGAAGTAATTCTGCAGTGTTTTCAAAAGTATCTGAACTAGTGTATGATTCATTAATGTTTTATTAAAAAAATCTTAAAAACTGGAGAAATGATGGACTGCTGTGCTTATTATTTATAGGAAAGAAGGACCAATTTGAACATACTAGATTTTGAAATCATCTCTAAAGAACTCAGAAATTCTTAGATCAGAAAGGACTCTTTTTTGAATAATTCATTGATTATATCTGAAAGTGACTGTGGTTTAAATTGTTTATTTAGAAATATCAGGTTGTAATTCAGTTACTAAGTCTCTTAACTCTCCATCTCTTTAGTGCTTATAGGAACAAAAAGCTTTAAAAAATTATGAAGAAGTTTAACAGGTTTTATCTGTATCATTATATTTCTTTTTTTCTTTATTTTTTATTTTTAAAGATTTTATTCATTTATTTGTCAGAGAGAGAGAGAGAGAGAGAGAATGAGCACAAGCTGGGGGAGCAATAGAAGGAAGTGGAGAAGCAGGCTCCCCATTGAGCAAAGAGCCCAATGCAGGACTTTATTCCAGGACCCGGCATCATGACCTGAGCCAAAGGCAGATGCTTAACTGACTGAGCCACTCAGGCATTCCTGTATCATTACATCTCAAATTGATCAAAGGAATTTTATGTGATTCAGTTTTAACTAAATTTTAGTTTTCTCCCTTTCTTAAAATGATTAGTATATGTGTTTGATACTCTGTTTTCATGCTTTGTTTTTATTAAGTAGAAATCAATTTTCAGAAATAACTTTTCCTTCAAGCTTGGCATAATCAGTGTTCTGTTGGCCAGTATAAGACACAAATGCTTCTTGATCGTTTTTATATTTGGAAAGTATTTCTATTTTGAGAGAAATTTGGCTATGTCTTCATAGTCTGGTTACTTAATAGAATTGCATATTTAAGATAAGTTTATGAAAAAAATCGAAAGGCAGAAAACATATTGAGATATATTTCTTAGTAATGATTATCTTGCCTCTTTTCCTCTTTCTCTAACTTCTTTTAAGGCAAGTTTGCTTTAGATTTTGGTGTAAATGCAGAAGTTAGATTGGCTTATATATTAATAGATCTGTAAGTTATGTGGTCAATATAATACTATTCTCATTTAAAAAATAAGTCATTTAAAATATTTTTCTTTGTTGGTGGCAGTTGGAGTTATGCTTCTTTCCATTTCAGAGATTTTTCAAAGAAGGATTTTATGATAATGACTAGGCTACTGGGTAGATGGGAGAAGAACATAGTCTCTCTAGTGACTTTAATTTATTCCTGTCTACTTACTTTGCATGTAATACCAGAAGGTTATATAAATAGATGTGTGGATTATCAGTTTTCTTTTGCATGATTGGTGGTCTCTTAATTGACAGCCCTGTGAATTTGAGACTGTCAACTTTGCTACTGTAATGAGTGGTGAGGAGCCCTTTTCTGTTGAGTATAACATAGGCAGATTTCTTTTCATTAGAGAAATATAAAAATTTTAATTTATTAGATTAGAAATTTAAGGCAGGAAACAGGAAACTTCAGGTTTTTAAAAAATTTAATTTTGTTTTTCCAGTGTTCCAGGATTCAGTGTTTATGCACTACACCCAGTGCTCCATGCAATACGTGCCCTCCTTAATACCCACTACCAGACTCACCCATCTCCCCCCTTAAAAAAACCCTCAGTTTTTTCTCAGAGTCCACAGTCTCTCATGCTTTGTCTCCCCAAAACTTCAGACTATTTTTTAAGGCCAGGCATTTAGTAGGAGAGTTGGGATGTACAGAGGGTGGGAGAGAGAACCAAGGAGGGAGGGAAGGGCAGATACCAGGGAGAATGGCACCGGAAGTTTTGAGGTCAGTCTTAGTCAGAGGTCACACCCTGTTATTTCTTTGGGTTGTGGATGTGGGGTGTTACCACATGTTATCTACCATCCTTTGAAATGTTGATTAGATTAGTCCCTAGCTTTTCAACATCTGGATTCTTTAAGCTATCGAAGTTTTAATCTGTCTGGGATAATCAGTGTATCCTAGGGTGGGAAAATATCTGTAGTACCTGCTTGGAGAAGGGACAGACAAAGGGTTTTCAACTACACTGGGGTTTCTTTTTTGTTTTGTTTACTTTTGTTTTTCCTTCTTTGGCCACATTTCCCTAGCTTTGCCTAAGAGGGATGCTTGTAATTCTGTATATGTGACATAGAAGTTGAGAAGCAAGCTTTGGAGATGATAGACCCAGGTTCCAGTGGCGTTACTTTGTGAACTTGGGCAAGTTATCTGGTCTGTGTATGTTCCTTGTAAAACTGGGAATATGAGTAGTACCTGCCTCTCTCATGGGGTAGTCAAGAGGATTATGTAAATTAATGCATCACGAGGTCTGGCTCAGAGTTAGTGCCCAGTAATGTTAGTTTGCAGTAATAAGTATTGATATTATATTAAGTTATTGTTGTTTCTGTGAGGTTGCTGGGTTTTAGAATGTCAGAGGTATTTGTGATCTTCTGGATAGGTCACTATCAGCTATTTACTGAATACCTGCTGTTTCAGGCATTGATCTGAGTGAACAAAACATGAAAATGCTGCCCTCTTGAAACTTATATTCTGTTTGAGGAAACAAAATACACAAAGCAAAATAGATGACCTATCACTTATCTTATGAAAATTGGTGTTTGACTTCATATATCTAAGCCAGTGTTAACCAGTCCAATCAGTCTTCACCATTAGATCTTGTTTTGTTTGTTTCTCCTCCTGTGCTTGAGAGTGTTTGGTGGCAGGAGCACCCTAAAAGCATGGAAGTGTTCTCATTGTTTTCAGCTATGGCTTAATCTTAATTGCAAGGCAATCTTACACTCTTCATTTCCTTGACTTGGTACTTAAATTGGCTGTCACAGACTTACCTTTCAGTCCCCAAATTTCGGTTTCACATTGTTTATGGAAGAGATGCTCCTCCCCAGCTCATTCATTACATTTTGCTCATCCATGTCACTTCTTAGGAGAGGGGATATTAGAAACCTTTTTAAAGAAAAATATTCTGTGACTATTCTAACGGTATACTTTTCCTTCATCTGTTTTGTATTTCCCACCCTCTGTGTATTGCTAACTGAGATATTTAACGACTTTATTCTCTGTCTTTAAAAAAAAAATACTTTTCTTGTCTGTTCAGTTAGATTGTAAGCCTTTTTAAGTTAGGGACCACTTCTCTATTCTGAACCTTAGCAGCCTCACTTGAAAAAAAGATACTACTTACCTCACAGGGAAGTTGTGAGAAATTTAGAGAGATAATGTGTGAAAAACGTCCTGAGCTAAATCCTTAGTAAATGATAGTTTCTTTATCTTTTAACCACTCTAGTTCCTAAGCTTGATGCTTGGCATATAGTCAGTGTTTAAAAAAAATATTTAAGTTATTCTGAATTGAGGTTTGGAGTATTTTAATTTAACTTCCACTTGTGTGGATAATTTTAGTTTTTACTTCCATATGAGATTCAAGAGATTACTTTTCAAATATCAGGTGATAAAGGCTGAGACGTTAATATTAGATGGCATAACAGTGATTAGGAGCAGGGACTCAAGCCACCATCATGTGGGTTCAAATACAGACTACTACACTTACTGGTCATGTGACTTTTGGCAAGTTGTTTAATTCTGTTGGCTTCAGTTTCTTTATTTGTAAGATGGGGAAATGATAACCAACTCATGGATTCTATGTTGTTAGATTAAATGAGATAATAAATGGGAAGCACAGAACAGTGCCTGGTGCATAACAATGGCTCCAAGGAGCATTGGCAGTAATATCTGGAGGTGTTTTTGATGGTTGCAGCTAGGGAGAGTTTGGTATGTGTGCTACTAGTAGCTCCTGGGTAGAGGCTAAGTATAAACAATATACAGCACAGCTCCCCACAAGAAAGGATTATTTGGTCCAAAATATCAGTTGTGCTAAGGTTGGGAAACCCTGCTTTATAAAAAGTCCTCTGTTTATCATTTGGATATTTTCTTCATATAAGGTACTCACTTTGCCAGTTAGATTCTGTATAGATACTAATTACTGATAAAGATAAGGTACAGACATGGACCTCATTTAACATTCATTTTAAAACATAGATATAAAGGAAAATTAATAGATTCCATTTTTTTAAAGATTATAGGGCATTTACTCTAAAAGTAATCTAAAAGTGCTTCCATTTATTATTTAGACACTAGGAAAGATTTCCAGGTGGATTTTATTGATTTGTTTTTTTAAAATGGCAAGCTATTCATGTACAAGTGTATCAAGAGCAGGGGCTTATGGGTGCCTTGGTGGCTTAGTTGATTAAGCATCTGACTCTTGGTTTCAGCTCAGGTTGTGATCTCAGGGTCATGATCTCAGGGTCAAGACATCAAGTCCCTTGTGGGGCTCTGTGCTCAGCAGGGAGTCTGCTTGAGATTCTCTTTCTCTCCCCTTTTGCCTCCCACCACTGCTCAGGTGTGCACCTGTATTCTCTCTCTCTCAAAGAAATGGATAAGTCTTAAAAAAAAAAAAAAAAGAATAGGGGGCTTATGAGATGTGAGTGCTATATTTTGTAAATAGTCATAGAATCAAATATACACTAATGGAAAAAGCAAGTATCAAGGTTAATGGAATGGTCTGTTGGGAGAAACCTTGGATCACATCTAATTTTTCTCTCTTGTTTTATTACTTACTAAGTTGAGGGCTGTTTAACTTAGGACTTCTTTCTCTCTTGCTCTCTCTTTATCTCTCTCTCTCTCTCTTTTTTTTTTTTTTCTGTCTAAAATTACATGCTTACCATTCCCTATCTATTTCAGGAGCTTCTAAATTGATTTCTTTGCTACTGTCCTTTATATTCCTGCCTGAATTGACACTGCTCTAGGGGGAGCCTTTCTAGTCTGGATTCAGACTACTGTTCAGACCTCCTAGCACCATCCCTTTATTTCTGGGAGAGAATTAAGTGCTAATGCCCTAAGGCTGAAATTGGAATGAACTAACTTTTCTCTTATACATGGTTTTAGTTAATGTATCATCTTTGAGATTTGGAGTCATTTGTAGTTCAAATGACTTCCTTCACTTGTGTCTTAACAGTGGTTGTATATCCATATATATACATATAAAGTATATATACACTTTAATGCGTATTTGTGTGTGTGTGTGTGTGTGTGTCTGTGTACATGTATATAGTTTCACATTTATTTGTCTCTGTGCCTCTATTTCTTCTGCCTGTAGTATTCTTTTCCTTTGATCTGCAAAACATTTATCTCTTAAGACCCTATTTAAATATCATCTTCTCTAGGAAACCTGTTCTCATTAATGTAAGTGGAGTTGTTTTTTCTCCTCCTTATCCATAGTCTCTGTGTGGCTTTTATAGCACTTAAAATTGTTGTTTGTATTTTTCTCTTTTCCTGGTCTCTTGATCTTTGAGAGCAAGTGTTATGTCTTATCTTGCAGTTAATATCTCCTCTCCGAAAGTGTCTAATATTTCCTGCTACTTACTAGGCATGTAGTTTGCTAACTAACGAAAGAGCAAAAAATGATTGGAAAGATTTTTTAATAGGCTCTATAAAAGGAGGACATTATCATGTCACTTTGTTTCAAAGTGCTTAGTGTAACACCTGTCCGTAGGTGTTCAACAAATATCTATTGAATGACCTGGAAGCCAGTTCCAGTCGTTGATGGAGATTTTGTGTGAACCTTTTTCGTCTGCATTCTGGGAAGCATATCCTAAAAGTAAAACAGCCTAGATACTTGGTACATCTGCTGCATTAAGTCGACTTTTCTTTTCCTGACCTAGTAATGAAACTTTTGATACAACAAATACTTTCTGAAAGATGCTTTTAGTTGATTTCTTTTTCACCTGTTGACCCATTCTAGTACTGAACTTGCTGAAAAGGTGAATGTGTAGTATTAATGCTAAATCATGGATGAGCTATCTTTAAGTAAAAGACCTCTGTTCTCCTGTATACATTTGGTCCCAGACAGAGTGATTATGTATTTTCTGTCGAGTATGGATAATGACTGAGGCATGAGAGAGAAAAAAGGTAATTGGAGTTGAGGAAGTTGCCTACTAGGTCTCTTTTTATTTTGATGATGATGGGTTTTTACCTCAGAGCTGCCTCCATTGATTTATAAAGAATTAGCTAGAAGAGAGGGGGTGTGACTCTAGAGGGTAAGATAGAGATTTGATAATTTGATGAATAAGTAATTTGATAATTATTTTATTGATCAACCTTATTACCACTTACTGAATGTTTACTGTATGTTGGGCACTATGCTAAGGATTTTTGTGTTAATTTATTCCTCATAGCTGTCCCTATGAAATAGGTATTAATAAGCCTGTCTTACGACAGAAGAAATAGAAATAGATTCAGAGGGTTTTCCAAGAACATATAGCTGGGAATTTGAACTCAGACCTGGGATTTAAATCCAGATCCATCTGACCCTGTGGTCCATTTTAATCACCATGCATGCATGCTGCCTCTTATTAAATTTCAGTGGAGGAATTTTGTGTTGAAAATGGGAAGTCATCAGGTCTACTGAGATAGAAGAAAGTAATAGGATTTCATCCTATATGTGTTTGTCAGAAGAAAGACAATGAAGAGACTCATGGAGAAGCAGTTCTCAGGTTTATGGCCTTCTACAAAATAATTGTGAAGTTTAAGCCTGTAATTTGAATTGACTTGCACTAACCTGCATTTTTCATTAATTTAGTCTTACTCTTGTTACGACCATCAGGACCCACATACATCTTCAGCAGTTGAAGGCAAATCTGTCTAAAAGATCATGGAGCAAAGTGATTTTTATAATCTTTTCTGTGTTTAAAATGTGTTTTGCAGAGTTTTGAAAGACATTCTTGTTGAGAATGAGCCACAGAAATCTCTTATTTAGGATTTGAAAACCTATAATATGGTATGCTTGGAAGGTATAGAAGAAAATTTGAGAATCAACACTTGTTAGTAAGGTATAAACAGTTTAATCAATGAGTATCTATTGCATATTTCCCTTATGGGAGTTCTTAAACTATTTTTGTTTGTCATTTAAAAAATTTTTTTCCTGCTTTTTCATACTTTGTACAGGGTTATTTTTTACCCAATTAGTTTATTTATAGGTGTTTTATATTTAATAAATACGTTGAGAATGTATTATGTTTATTTGTTCATAGGAGATTTAAAGTTTCCATAATTTTATTTAAAATCTAAAATGTTTCCTAAGATATTTCTCTTTCCTCTTGATTTTAAATACTGTATTTGTAATTTTAGTTATGTACATTTGAATTTTGCCCTTTCCAGAATTTTAATTCTTTGTTTTTATAAAATTTTATCAAAAATTACTTGCAAACACTAAGAGCAGTAGGTTGAATGGTATTCTATTAAAGATTAAAAATGCCTAAATAAAATTGAGATAATTTTTAAATTTAGGAGTTGGGGTGCAGGGAATTAGATATCTTGTCAAGATTTTAGGGTTCTAACGCTTAAGCTCATTAGTGTTTTTTTATGTTATCTACCGCAGGTTGCCTTTCTTAGAAAGGAATGTTAATATGGCAGTATTATAAAAGTAATACTGATATCAACATTTGAGTGCTTAATGTGTGCCAGGCACTCTTCTTCATCCTTTGTATTAACTTACTCAGTTTTCACCTTAGTTCTCTAAGGTAAGTGTTGTTAATGTCCCTATTTTATAGTTGAAAATTTGGTGCGGAGAAGTTACACATGCTCAGGACCTCACCTTTAGTTAGTAGTGGAACTGGGATTGTATTCATGCAGTCTGGTTCTAGAGCCTGGGACCTTGATCACTATTCTGTACTATAGTCATCATTTGTAAATTTTTTTTTTACATAGTAGTTACAAAAGAGTGCCTGGCACATAACAAGGTCTATAGAAGGACAGGCTCTTTTCAATGGCATTTAATTAGATATTCTATAAGGCTGGCAAAGTACGCATTATTATCCGTTTATGTATGTATGTATATTTTCTTATATTAATTAGACTCCAGATTTTTTACTCTCTTTTTTAAAAATAGCTGAGTTCCCCGAGGTTCTTAGAAACTAGATTATTGCTCAAACCTATATGGCCGCTGGATCTCAAAATTCACTTTTCTCACCACACGTTCAATTTTACTTTCATTCTGTTAGAAGTGGATAAGAACTGGGGTTGGTTTGTTTATTTTTGTATGTCGTTGATTTTGAAAGGCAGAAACAAATGGGCTAAGTTTATAGTAGTGTGTTCATGCCCAGTTGATAGAGGAAGTAAATTCTTAGGCATTGTAAGGCTTTTTTCTTTTTACCTGTAAAGTTTTGAGAGTGGTAGTATCCTGCTGACTTGTGAAATTGAATCTTATCACTCATAATAATGTGAAATATTAGAAATTGTTTTGATGAGAGAATAAAGATTAACAGGCTTTAAGAGAAATAATAGAAGCCATATTTCCTCAAATCAAAGGAATCATCTGTATTAGTTTTCCATTGCTGCATTGCAGATTACCTCAATTTTAGCAGCCAGTCTCACTTTCTGTAGTCCAGAAATCTGGGCATGGCTTAGCTGGGTCCTGTCCTCAGGGTTCTCCAGGCTGAAATCAAGGTGTCAGCCAGGGCTGCAGTTTCATCTGAGGTTCAGAGTCCTCTTCCAGGAGCACTGATGGTTGGTAGAATTCAATTCCTTGTGTTTGTAGGCATGGCATTCCTTTTTCTTGCTGGCTGTGTGAGGGACCATTCTCCTTAGGGCTCCTACAGGCCACACTAAGTGGGCAGTTCACAACATGGTTATTGAAAAAGACAGTGGGAGAATCTCTCTCCCTTGGAATCTCTCTGCCTCCTTTTAAGAACTGATATCTTTAGGTTGGGCCTCACCAAGAATCACCCTAATTTAAGTCAACTGATTGGGGATTTTAATTATGTATGTAATATCCCTTCATAGCAGCACCCAGATTAATGTTTGGTTGAAGATGTATATGTACCAAGGTGTTAGAATCTTGGGGCCGTCTTAGAATTCTACTTACCATATGATCAGTTATAAGATTAGTCATTATTTTCTGTATCACTAAGGAAGAAAAATGCTGTATTAAAGTATGATACAATATGTTATTTGTACTGGGATGTTGCCTTCTGAAAAAAAAAAAAAAAGAAATTGTGGTTATTCTTTCAAGCACAAATATTTGCTTCATGAGTATCAGATTTATTCCCCACTGCTGTGTTGCTGTGGTTTTTTGCAAGCATAATTTTTTGTTTCAATGATGAATCATAGTGTAATCTTTTCTTTTTAAAGTTTATTTATTTATTTAAGTAATCTCTACACCCAGCATGAGGCTCAAACCTGCTACCCTGAGATTAAGAGTCCTGCTCTTCTGACTGAGCCAGCCAGGTACCCCCATAGTGTAATCTTTTAGAGGACACTTAAAATTGAGAAGTAAATTTGACATGTGTGTACCAAAAGTATACATAACTCAATAAAACTTATGGTGATATAAACTGCCATGACTAAATTCACACACTCCAGCTATATTTTGACCACGATAGGACAAATGGATTGCTTTTTTTTGGTTTCCTGTTTATTTTTAATTAGCTTTATTTTTTAATTTATATATTGAGATATAATTTATTATATATATAATTGTTATATTTATTATTTATATATTGAGATATAATTTATACAGTAAACTGCATCCATTTAAAGTATGTGATTTGATGAGTTCTGGTAAGTGTAAATACCCATGAAACCACTGCCACAATCAGGACATTTTCATCACTCTCAGAAGATTCCTTGTGATCCTGGCAGTCAGTCCTTTAGGCTCAGGCAGTCACTGATACGAATTTGGTTAGTACAGATTAGTTAGCATTTTCTGTTATTATTAAATAACGAGAGGGAAAAAAAAGGATATGGAGGCAGAATATTCTTAATTTTTGTGTTTTCTTCAGATCTTATTCTTAGGAGAAATTCCTTTTTCTTTATTAGGTCTCAGGTTTATTCTTTCACTGTGGGGGGTAAAATGATCCTCCTTGAGGTTTTCTGCACAGTGTTTGTATGTTATTAACCTCTACTGTCTACATATTTTTTTCTCACCCTACTCAGGGTGGGCTTTCCTAAACTGCATATGTGCTTGCATTGGTTCCCCATCCTCTTTCTACTTAGGCCAAAAACAAAAGTAATTTTCAACTAGAAATTTCAAGCTCCTAAAAATTTCACATTGTTACTGTCTGAGGCTTTTCACTTATTAAGATAGTTCTAACACCCCAAGAGAATCTCAAAGTGTACTCGTTTCAATTATTTTTTGTTAAGATTCATAGTACAGTTTGAATTCTAGGAAATGTAGAAGATTTCTCTCATAGTCACTTCTTACGGTTATTGCTAGTTTCATGTTGCTTAGTGTATGAAGTGTTTTCCAGTGCAGGAAGCAGGAAAAGTCTCATTCCTGGAGCATAAGAAAGAGGGAACTGAGGGAGAACTCAAATGAAGCTCTCAGAAGCTCATTTAGCTATCATCTAACACAACATTGTTTAATGGAAATATAATGCAAGCTAGATATCTAAATTTGTTTTTAAATATTTTTCTAACTTTAAATTATCTAGTAGCTACATTAAAAACTAAAAAGAAACCGGTGACATTAATTTTAATAGTGTTTTATTTAGCATAATATATCCAATATACTGTTATTTCAATATGTAATCAATACGAAAACTTCTTAATGAGATATTCTAGATTCTTATTTTACTACTAACTCTTTGAGATCTGGTGTATGTTTTATTTTATACTTCCGGCACATCTTAATGAGGACTTATCCACATTTTAAGTGCTCACTAACTAATGGCTACCATATGGGACAATGCAGATGTAGATTATGAAGGTTTTTGTTCTCTTTTGTTTTTTCTATTTGAGGCAATAGCATGTGGACTCCACAAGAAATTGGCTTTAGTAATGTTTAATAAGTTAGGGCTTTAATGTTTCAGGATGGTTTCTATGGTTGAGATATAAAAGTTTTTATAAAGATAACATTTTTATATATTTTCCTCATTATACAAGTAATGTCATTGTTGAAAATTTGGAAAAGTCTGGATATGAGACTACAAATTGCCCTTTCTTCCTCAATCTCAGGATTACAAATGTTAAACATTTATTTAATTTCCTCTTTGTGAATGTTTCATTTTAAATCAAAGAGAGAATGTATTCCATTTGCGTCTTAATTCTTTCCTTTTCATATTAAGACAGTTATTAAGTATTATTGACAGTCCTTTGCCTGTTTGCTTAAATTTATTCATTCTGTTTCCCACGCTATATCCTATTACAGGGTCTCTGTGAGTAGTGCTCTCTGGAACGCAGTAATCTGAATGGTGTTCCCTGGATTGGAGTTAACAATACAAATCCTGAAGGCTTTAATGTACTCATTCCTAAACCAGTATAGTCGCTTTCGTTTTTCCTGCCTGCAGTCTTTTACACATACCCCTAACTTTTTTTGTTGTTGAAATATAATTCACATACCAAAAAATTTACCCTTTCTAAGAAAGTATATGATTTAGTGGGTTTTAGTGTATTCACAAAGCTTTGTATCCACTTGACTATCTAATTCTGTAGCATTTTGATCACCCCAAAAAGAAACCCTATGCCCATTAGCAGTAACTTTCCATTTCCCCTTCCCTCAGTTCCCTGGCAACCGGGAATCTACTTTCTGTCTCTATGGATTTGTCTGTTTTAGAAATATCATAAATAGAATCATACAGTTTATGGCCTTCTTTCATTTATCATAATGTTTTCAAGGTTCTTCTGTGTTGTAACATGTAGCAGTACTTCATTGTTTTTTTTAATGGCTGAATAGTATTCCATTGTATGGAGCTATAATACATTTTGTTTATCCATTCATCAGTCGATGGACATTTGTGTTACCAGTTTTTGGCTCTTATGAGGAAATCACCCAGCTTTTGAGATCTTTTGAGGACACAAAGAACATTACTTTCTTCACTTGATCCCTCATTCTGTTAATGGCTCCCTGTTGCTTATATAACATAAAATACTTGAAAGTCTTACAAAGTGTGGCCTCAAGCTAGTTTCCTTTACATTCTTCTTTTCCATTGTGGTATTCTTTACTGTTTCTAAATATGTATTATATATGAGTGATAGATTATGTAGACAGTATTAATAGATCTATTGAATTCATTTAAAAATTACTTAAAATTTTGGGCACCTAGGTGGTTCAGTTAGTTAAGCATCTGCCTTTAGCTCATGATGATGGTCTCAGAGTCCTGGGATCAAGTCCCATGTCAGGCTCCCTGCTCAGTGGGGAGTCTGCTTCTATCTCTCTCTCTGCCCTTCCCCCTGCTTGTGCCATTGTTCTCTTCTCTTTCTCTCAAATAAATAAATAATATCTTAAAAAAAATAAAAATTACTTTAATCTAAAAAAATTAAAATTACTTTAAATACTTAAATCTGGGATGCCTGGGTGGCTCAGTTGGTTAAGCGGCTGCCTTCGGCTCAGGTCATGATCCCAGCGTCCTGGGATCGAATCCCACATCGGGCTCCTTGCTCGGCAGGGAGCCTGCTTCTCCCTCTGCCTCTGCTTGCCACTCTGTCTGCCTGTGCTCGCTCTCTCTCCCTCTCTCTCTGACAAATAAATAAATTAAAAAAAAAAAACTTAAATCTAAGTGAAATCCAAAAAAAGATAAAAATTACTTAAATTTTTAAGAATGAAAATTCATGTTAACAAACCAAGGACTATATTATATATAACTATATATTTGAATATATATAAATATATATTTATAAATATGTATATTTATAATATGCTAATATACATTGTATTTTTTATATTATATATTAAAAATTTATAAACATATATCCAAATATAAGTATACTTATATATAAAGAGAGAGTATGGGGAATTTTATGAAAGCAAGTACTAGAATAGAAAGAAACATAATAGTAAGAAATTTTTTTCCCTGGATTTGTCCATAATGTCAAACAGAGATATATTCATTTTCTATAATATGAAAACACCTCATTTGAATCAGCCCTTGATACATGGAACTCATTCAAATTAGTTGTTTTCTGGTTAACAATATTAGCAGCTTGTTTTGTCTGGGGCCTCAGTTTTTTGTTTTTGTTTTTTTTCTTTTCCTTATCAAGATAGACTCCGTTTTTTTCTCCTTTTGACATTTCTGAAATAGTAAAAATGAAATATTTTTACATATACTTAAATATTTCCAGAATGTCTTTATGGATGTGTGTGCACACATGCGTGCACATACACATACACACACAAATATACATAGTGGTATTCTTTCCCATTTTACTGAAAGAGAACATAGTGGGATGTCCTTCCACCTGGGAGGAAACATCAGGAGTGGA
The DNA here is from genome assembly GCA_004024625.1 of Mellivora capensis. NCBI lineage: Eukaryota > Metazoa > Chordata > Mammalia > Carnivora > Mustelidae > Mellivora > Mellivora capensis. Next base: position 32,977 of record PISX010007887.1, read on the forward strand.
GAGGAAGCATTCCCTCTTTTTCTCTCTCTTCTTTCTTTCATTCAGAGGATGAGAGAGGGAGAGAGAGAATCTTAAGCAGGCTCCACACCTAGCACTCAACCTAACTCCATCTCAGCCACCCTAAGATCATGACCCGAGCCGAAATTGAGAGTGGGATGCTTAACTGACTGAGCCACCCACACACGTCTCCCACTTTCTTTTTTTATTTCACAGTATGTCTTAGAGATCTTTTCATAATAGTACATTGAAAGCTTTATCATTTTTTTTTCCTGCAGAATAATTTCTCCAAAGTGAAATTACTGGGTCAAAAGGTATACCCACTTGAAATTTTGTTACCAGTACTTTTAAGCATAGAAAAGAGATAAGGGAATATAAATGGGAAAAAGGAAACTTTTTTTTTTTTTTAAGATTTTATTTATTTATTTGACAGAGACACTGAGAGAGGGAACACAAGCAGGAGGAGTGGGAGGGGGAAAGGGAGAAGCAGGCTTCCCGCTGAGGAGGGAGCCTGATGTGGGACTTGATCCCAGGGCCCTGGGCTCATGACCTGAGCTGAAGGCAGATGCTCAATGACTGAGACACCCAGGTGCCCTGGAAACTGAATTTTTTTGAACTTTGTTTATAGATGAAAAAATGTAGGATCAAAATTTTAAGTAATTGATTATGGTCATGCAACCAATGCAGAGATCAGGATGCTAATCCAGGTGTTATTTTAAATAAGCTCCTGTCCTTCCTGTTATATTTGTATTGCATTTGATGAGCAAAAAGAGAAAGAAGTCATGCTAGCTTCTTTTTTGGAGAGAAATAATAGAATTCTAGGATTTATTTTCTAGATCAGAATTTAAGAAGCCTCTAAGTCTGCTTTACAATTTTCAAAAGAACCATTTCTGATATTAAAAAGTATCACAAAATGACAGTAAATAAAAACACACCAGGATGATTTGAATAAAGTATTCAGAGATCCCAGTATATGTAGGTATTTATCAGAGGCAGTATTTCACATTGGTGGGAAAAAGATGGATGATTTGTGTTTTGTTGCAACAACTTTCTAATCATTTGGAAAATAAATGAACTGTCCATTGTTTTATTTTTTATACAAAAGATAATTTAAAGATTAAAACAAAGGATGCTATAAAAGGACTCTGTAAGGTTAGCCTTTTTATTAAATGGACTGAACTCAGTGAGTACAGTCATGAAAATTTTATTTTATTTTTCCACAGTCATTGTTTTTTGAAGTTTCCTTAATTGGGCCAATCTCCTAGATTTTCCAATATTTCTTTAGTTGCAGGAAGAATAGTTCTACTCTTCAGAAGGGCTTGACCTATGGCTGGAGAGATCTAGAAGAGTGAAAGAATACTCTTTTACACTCCTTACCCTTCATTAGGAATATAAATTTATGTGGCCATTTAAAAATTTTTTTAAAAAATTTAATTAATTAACATATAATATATTATTGATTTCAGTGTTAGAGATCAGTGATTCATCTGTCTTATTTAATGCCCACTTCTCATTACATCATGTGCCTTCCTTAATGTCGAGCACCCAGTTATCCCATCCTCCTACCCCCTTCCCCTCTCGCAACCCTCAGTTTGTTTCCTCTACAGTCTCTTAGGATTTGTCTCTCTCTCTGATTTCATCTTGTTTTATTTTTTCTCTCTTCCCCTATGATTGTGTTTTGTTTCTTAAATTCCACATATGATTGAGATCATATGATAATTCTTTCTTTGATTGACTTATTTTGCTTACCATAATACCCTCTAGTTCATCCATGTTGTTGCAAATGGTAAGATTTCATTTTTTTTGATGGCTCAGTAGTAGTCCATTGCGTATATATACCACATCTTATTTATCCATTCGTCTTTCGATGGACATGGTTCCATAGTTTCCATAGTTTGGCTATTATGGACATTGCTGCTATAAACATTGGAGGACAAGTGCCCCTTTGGATACACCACATTTGGATCACTACATACATATCTTTGGGGTAAATACCCAGTAGTGTGATTGCTGGGTCATAGGGTAGCTCCATTTTCAATTTTTGAGGAACCTCCATACTGTTTTCCAGAATGGCTCTTCCAGCTTGTATTCCCACAAACAGTGTAAGAGGGTTCCCCTTTCTCTTTATCCTTGCCAACATCTGTCGTTTCCTGACTTGTTAATTTTAGCATTCTGACTGGTATGAGGTGGTATCTCATTGTGGTTTTTGATTTGTATTTCCCTGATGCTAAGTGATGTTGAGCATTTTTTTCATGGGTCTGTTGGCCATTTGGATGTCTCCTTTGGAGAAATGTCTCTTCATGTTGTCTGCCCATTTCCTGATTGGATTATTTGTTCTTTGGGTGTTAAGTTGGTAAGTTCTTTATAGATTTTGCATACTAGCTGATTATACATTTGTAAATATCTTCTTCCATTCTGTTGGTTGTCTTTTGGTTTTGTCAACTGTTTCCCTTGCTGTGCAGAAGATTTTTATCCTGATGAAGTCCCAATAGTTAATTTTTGCCTTTGTTTCCCTTGCCTTTGGAGACTTGTCTAGCAAGAAGATGCTGTGGCCAAGGTCACAGAGGTTGCTGCCTATGTTCTCCCCTAGGATATGGATGGGTTCCTGTCTCATATTTAGGTCTTTCATCCATTTTGAGTCTATTTTTATGTATGGTATAAGGAAATGGACCAATTTCATTCTTGTGCATGTAGTTGTCCAGTTTTCCCAATACTGTTTGTTGAAGAGATTGTCTTTTTTCCATTGGATATTCTTTGCTGCTTTGTTGAGGGTTCATTTCTGGGTTCTCTATTCTGTTCCATTGATCTGTGTGTCTGTTTTTGTGCCAGTACCATACTGTCTTAATGATTACAACTTTGTAATAGACCTTGAAATCTGGAATTGTGATGCCTCCAGCTTTGGTTTTCTTTTTCATCATTCCTTTGGCTATTTGGGGTCTTTTCTGGTTCCATACAAATTTTAGGATTGTTTGTCCAGCTCTGTGAAAAAAGATGATGGTATTTTGATAGGATTGCATTGAATGTGTAGATTGCTTTAGGTAGTATAGACATTTTAACAATATTTTTTCGAGCATGGAACGTTTTTCCATTTCTTTGTGCCTTCCAGTTTCTTTCATGAGTGTTCTATAGTTTTCTGGATACAGATTCTTTGCCTCATTGGTTAGATTTATTCCTAGGTATCCAGTGGTTTTGGTGCAATTGTAAATGAGATAGACTCTTCAATTTCTCTTTCTTCTGTCTCAGTGTTAATGTATAGAAATGCAACTGATTTCTGTGCATTGATTTCATATCCTGCCACTTTGCTGAGTTCTTGTATGAGTTCTAGCAATTTTGGGGTGGAATCTTTTGGGTTTTCAAATAGAGTATCATGTCATCTGCAAAGAGTGAGAGTTCAACTTCTTTGCTGATTCCGATGCCTTTTATTTCTTTTACTTGTCTGATTGGTGAGTCTAGGACTTCTAATACTGTATTGAACAGCAGTGGTATTAGTGAACATCCCTGCTATGTTCCCGATCTGTGAAAAAAGCTCTCAGTTTTTGCCTATTGAGAATGATATTTTCTGTGGGCTTTTCGTCTATGGCTTTTATGATATTGAGGTATGTTCCCTGTATCCCTACACTGCAAAGAGTTAACCCAGAAAGGATGCTGTATTTTGTCAAATGCTTTTTCTGCATCTATTGAGAGGATCATATGGTTCTTGCCCTTTCTTTTATTTATGTTGTATATCACATTGATTTGCGGATGTTGAACCAACCTTTTAGCCCAGGAATAAATTCCACTTGGTCATGGTGAATAGTTCTTTAGATGTACTGTTGGATCCTATTGGCTAGTATTTTGGTGAGAATTTTTGCATCATGTTCATCAGAGATACTGGTCTGTAATTTTCCTTTTTGGTGGGATCTTTGGTTTGGGGATCAGGGTAACGCTGGGTTCATAGAAAGAGTTTGGAAATTTTCTTTCCATTTCTATTTTTTGAGACAGCTTCAGAAGACTAGGTAGTAATTCTTCTTTAAATGTTTGGTAGAATTCCCCTGGAGAGCTCTCTGGCCCTGGACTCTTGTTTTTTGGGAGATTTTTAATTACTGCTTCAGTTTCCTTGCTGGTTATTAATCTGTTCAAGTTTTCTATTTCTTCCTATTTCAATTTGGGTAGTTTATACGTCTCTAGGATGCATCCATTTCTTCCAGATTGCATAATTTGTTGACACTTAATTGGTTATAGTATGTTCTTATAATTGTTTGTATTTCTTTGGTATTGGTTGTGACCTCTCCTCTTCTAGTCATTATTTTATTTATTTGGGTCCTTTCTCTTTTTTCTTTTTGATAAGTCTGGCCAGGGGTTTATCAATCTTATTAATTCTTTCAAAGAACCAGCTCCTAGGTTCATTGGTCTATTTTTCTTTTGGTTTTCATTTCATGGATTTCTGCTTTAATCTTTATTATTTCTCTTCTCCTGGGATTAGGTTTTATTTGCTGTTCTTTCTCCAGTTCCTTTAGGTATACGGTTAGGTTGTATATTTGAGACCTTTCTTGTTTCTTGAGAAAGTCTTGCATTGCTATGTACTTCTCTCTTAGGACTGCCTTTGCTGAATCCCAAAGGTTTTGAATAGTTGTGTTTTCATTTTTCTTTCTTTCCATGAATTCTTAGAAATTCTTCTTTAATTTCCTGGTTGACCCATTCATTTTTTTTTTTTTTAAGATTTTATTTACTTATTTGACAGAGATCACAAGTAGGCAGAGAGGCAGGCAGAGAGAGAGGAGGAAGCAGGCTCCCTGCTGAGCAGAGGGCCCGATGCAGGGCTCGATCCCAGGACCTTGGGATCATGACCTGAGCTGAAGGCAGAGGCTTTAACCCACTGAGCCACCCAGGTGCCCCAACCCGTTCATTCTTTACTAAGATGCTCTTTAGCCTCTATGTTTTTGAATGAAAGAATTTGAATTCTTTCCAGATTTCCTCTTGTGATTGAGTCCAAGTTTCCATGGTCCAAAAATATTCAGGGAATGATCCCAGTCTTTTCATTCTAGTTGAGACCAGATTTGTGACCCAATATGTGATCTATTCTGGAGAATGTTCCATGCATACTCAAGAAGAATATGTATTCTGTTGCTTTAGGATGGAATTCTCTGAATATATCTGTGAAGTCCATCTTGTCCATTGTGTCATGCAAAGCCCTGTTTCCTTGTTGATCTTCTGCTTAGATGATCTGTCCATTGCAGTGAGTGGGGTATTATAGTCCCCTGCTACTATTGTATTATTACCAATGTGTTTCCTTAATTTTCTTCTGAATTGGCTTATATAACTGGCTGTTCCCATGTTAGGGGCATAAATATTTACAGTTGTTAGATCTTGTTGGATAGACCCTTTAATTATGATATAGTGTCCTTCCTCGTCTCTTATTACAGTCTTTGGTTTAAAATCTAATTTGTCTGATTTAAGGATTGCCACCCCAGCTTTCTTTTGCTATCCAGTAGTATGGTAAATTGTTTTCTACCAGCCTCACTTTAAATCTGGAGGTGTCTTTGGGCCTATTATGCAGCTTTTTGGAAGAGCATTTTGACAATATCTATGAAAATAAAGTGCATATATCCTTTGAATTGGCAGTTATACTTTCGGGAATTTAGTACCTGAAAGGTGAGTCCTTAAGAGATGAAAGTTCTTTCATCTCTTTGTTTTGATAGAAAGTTTTGATAGAAATTCAGCAAGGCTTATACTCATTTTTATTTATTTTTTAAAAAGATTTATTTTTTTATTTTAGAGAGAGAGTGTATGTGTGTGCAGGGGGAGGGACAGAGAGAATCTCAAGCAGTCTCCCCACTGAGCTTGAAGCCCCACATGTGCTTAATCCCACTACCCATGAGAATATGAGCTGAGCTGAAACAGAGAGTTGATAACCAGGCCACCCAAGTGCCCCAATTTATGCTTTAAAAAAAACAAAATAATAATTTAGTGTCTATTAACAAGAGAGCTGTAAAACTTATTACAACTCGTCCAGCAAAATGGTGAGTTATGTTGTAATTTAACTACTGGATGTTTAAGTTGTTCCTGGTTGTTTTGTAAGTATTAGGAAAAATGCTGCCGTGAACATCTTTGTATATATGCTACCCATTTATGCTTATGAGCATGGAGAATGGTTTTATGGCTCTGTTTTGTAAAGTCTTCTGCTTTACCTTTATTTTTCCTCCTCTCATACTTCAGGGAGTGCAGGAGACCTCAGTTGAAATTACAGCTAAATGTATTATTGTCTAAATGGGTGTGTGGCTTAAAACAGGTCTTTTAACCTTTCTGAACAGGAGGTTCTGTAGCTCTGGCCCTCACAGGCTGACATTTTATAGCAGTAACAAAAATGGAACTCTTCTGTTGTTGACCACTATCACATTCTTCACCATCTTGGTGCTATTGGTATTTTGGATAAGATAATCCATTGGTGAAGGTCATCCTTTGCTTTCCTGGTCCGGTCCTCCATTGTGATGTCATCATGTCACAATTGTGAATAACTACTGATTCAAAAAGCAACTTCCAACACTTTTTAGGGGTATAGTATGCCCAGTTGAAAGCTACTATTGTAAAAAAATGTTGGCAGATTATTTGTGATTTTTATTGGCTTCTCCTCACTTAATTCTTTATCAGCAGGGAACAATGGTAATTCAAGTTACTTAAATACCTACTCTAGAACAGGTCATTTTGTTTATTATCCCTGTGAAAGTTTGGGTCAAAGCATTAGTTTCTTCACAGATGGATTAATAATTTGATATGATACAATAACAAGACTGTATTTGGACTTATCAGCTTTATTTTATTTAATTGGTAATTTTACTGTTTTTTTCCCCCCAAACTCAGAAAATAGATGTAAAAATAATACAAAGCATTCCCATATACTCTTTATACAGGTTCCCCAGATGTTAACCTCGTACACAGTGATCATGCAGTTATCAAAATCAGGAAATTAACATTGATATGATACTATTTTCTGGTCTCCAGATTTTATTTTGATTTCATCAATTGTCTCACGAATGTTCTTACTCTGCTGTAGGAGCCAGTACAGGATCACATATTGTATTTTAGTTATCATGGCCTCTTAGTTTTCTTTAATCTGAAACAATTTTTTAATCTTTCTTTGTCTTTCATGACTGTTATGCTTTGAAGAGTACTAGTCACTAATTTTGTAGAATGTCCGAAATTTGGATTTGTGTGGTTTCCTCATGATTCAATTAATGTTAGGAATTTTTGGTTAAGGATACTATACAAGTGATACCATGAATCTTATTAAGAGGCATATAATACTGATTTGCATGTACTCTTACCAGTGATACTAACTTTCATTACTTGGTTAGGGTGGTATTAGTTGGGTTTGTCTGCTGTAGTTGTACTTTTCCTTTGTAATTAATAAGTATCCCATTGGAAGATACTTTGTGACCAGGTGGTTATCTTATTGCTTATCATACTCTTGCTCTCTAATTTTACTTTCATTGATGATTGTTACCTGACATTATTATTATGGTGTTTGCCAAAATGGTCATTTGCTGTCTTCATCATTCCTTCTACATTCATTGGTTGGAATTCTCCTTTAGAGAAAGACTTTCCCTTATTATGTATGTATTCACTTTATTTATATCAGAATAGACTTGTAAATTTTTATTCTACTTATATCAAAGGGACTCAATGATTCTTATTCTATAGATTTAATCTGTCACCATCTAATTATCTCAGATTTGGACTTCAGGAACCTTTTCAAGGAGGCTCCTCTTCCATCATTTTTGAGGACTGACTCCTTTTCTAGCACCATAGATATTTCAGGCTCATCTTGTACTTTTCTTGCCCTAGCCCTGGAATTAGTGATTTCACCAAGGAATATTTCTTTATTTGAGATTGGGGTTTCTCTATGCTTTTTTCCCCCTAATACTTGTATCTCACCATCTTTTGAAAATCTTTCTGGCTTAAAATCATCACTTTCGATGATTTGGGGCCATAACCCTGCTGTACAGAAATTAGTTTATATTCAGTAATTTTCTTTGTAGCAGACTGTTTAGTTCTCAAGAGACTCATTTTGTCTAATTAAAACCAGAGGATTTCTTCATGCATTGTACCAAATTCATAGAAATAGGATTGAAAAATTTCTTTGGTTTTGTTGGGTATTTGATAGTGACAAAAAACTTTTTCTAAGAGCTTCCTTAAAATGCTTATGCTACAGAAATGTTTATATCCCTTATTTATTAATTTATTTAGTGGTTTCAGAATTTTTTCTTTTCTTCTTTTTTTTTAAGATTTTATTCATCCGTTTGTCAGAGTGTGCAAGCAGGGGTAGCTGTGGGCAGAGGGAGAAGTAGGTTCCCTGCTAAGCAAGGAGCCCTATGTGGCACTCGATCCTACAACCTTAGGATCATGAACTGAGCTGAAGGCAGACAACCAACTGAGCCATCCAGGCGCCCCTTCGGAATTTTTCCTTAAGAAAAATCTTGACTTTGTCTTAAGTACCTGTTGGCTCACTTCCGTGTGGGAGGTGGGTTGGCTGTGTATCCAGAGAACATGTTTGATTAGACTTTACAGCATGTACAAAAGATTTCAGTCTTCTCTGCTCATTTAGTTTTTAAAGCATGTATTTGCTCTTAATGAATACAACAGTATACATTAGATCCCAGTCACAGGCTTCAACTTCAAATTCATAGTCTCTAGAAGGTTGGAGAAGGGAAAAATTGTGAAGCATTATTTATAAGCCAGAAGTTCCCACATATTTGAGCTTTAACTGTGGCATTGTAACCCCATGTTCTTAGAGTATATTGTTTTAGTGCCACAGAATTCATTCATACTAACTATTCCAAAGAATGACCAAATCCAAATCTTGAATTTGTCTGTAAATTATATTTACCGGTGTGGTGCCCTCTCAGCAGTAGTGTCAGTCATACCTTGGAACTGGTTAGAAATACAAACTTCTCAGGACCCACCCAGAGGAAGCTGTTTCAACAAGCCTTCCAGGTGATCCTGATGCACTTATTTGGGAAACATTGCTGTGTACATTTCCTATAAATTGTTTCAGATTGTTGGGGGAGGGAGGGAATAAGAGTGCCACTTTATCTGCTATGTTGTATTACCTCTTAACCTAGCTCTAGGGATATAGAGATATTTTGAAGAAATGTGTTTGTAAATGAAGCTCTGTGAAAAATCTGAAGTATTTTATAATATCTTAATGGACATAATACTTTAATTAGTGTTTGTTGATTTTTAATTTGAAAAAAGTTGATGTATTAGGCCATTTGTCAAAACAACTTCTGGTAGTCATATATTAAGTATATACAATTCCCTATATTAATTAGACTCACAGTATTGTATGACCATTACCACTATGTATTTCTCAAACTTTTCCATTCACCAGCAGAACTCTGTACCCATTAAGTAATAATGCTCCATGCTATCCTCCCCCCCAGCTGCTTATAACCTCTAACTTACTTTCTATCTCTATGAATTTGTTCATTATACATATTTCCTATAAGTGAAATCATATTATATTTGTCCTTTTGTTTCTGACTTATTTCACTTAACATGTTCAGGGACCATCCATGTTGTAGCATGTCTCAGAACTTCATTCCTGTTTGTGGGTGAATAATAGTCCATTGTATGTATATACCATAGTTTGTTTATCCATTAATTTGTTGATGGCTACCTGAGTTACTTTCTTTCACCTTTTAACTATTGTGAATAAGGCTGCAGTGAACACTGGTATATCAGTATCTGTTTGAGTCTCTTTTTTCAACTCTTGGTTTTATACCTAGGGATGGAATTGCAGGGTCATATGGTAATTTTATGTTTAGCTTTTTGAGGATCTGTCAAAATGTTTTACATAGTCGCTGGACAATTACACATTCCACCCAACAATGTATGAGGGTTCCAGTTTCTCTGTCTTCCAGTGCTCATTGTTTTTATTTAAAAAATCTTTTACTTAAATATTAAAAGATTATAGCCTTTCCAGTAAGTGTGAAGTGGTATCTAATGTAGTTTTGATTTTCATTTCCCTAATAACTAGTGATGTAGGATACTTTTTCATATGCTTATTGGCCTTTGTATATATTCCTTGGGGAAATTCATGTCCTTTGCCCATTTTTTAATTAGGTTGTTTCTCTTTCTGTCATCTTGTTCTGGATAGCAATCCCTTACAGAATATGTGGTTTACAGATATTTTCACTCGTATGGTAGGTGCCTTTTTACTTTGTTGATAGTATATTTTGATGCACAAAATTTTTTAATTTGAAGTCCAACTTATCTATTTTTTTCTTTTATTACTCATACCTTGCTGTCCTATCTAAGACTCCATTGCCATGACCATGGCAGTCCAAGATCATTAACATTTATCCTGATATTTTTGTGTGTTTTATGATTTTAACTCTTATATTTAGATCACTGATCCATTTTGACCTAACTTTTGTTATGAGGCAGGAGTCAACTTCATTCTTCTGCTTGTGGAAATCCCGTTGTCCCAGCACTATTTGCCGAGGAGACCCAGCCATTTTTTTTTCTACTGGATGGGCTTGATATTCTTGAAAATCATTTGGCCATAGATCTGGTTTAATGTCTGGATTCTAAATTATGTCCACTGGCGTATATATATTCTTATGTTTTACAGTGTTTAGAATATAAATTTCTCATGTTGATTTTTTACTTCAAAAATAAAAATTCTCTGGGCAACTTAACTGCATTACTTTATCTTCTTAGAAAACTAAAATTATCAGTAACTTTGATTAAAATACTACACTTGTAAATTCTGAAGAAATAAATATAGTATCATGTGATGGATATTCTCCTGGTTCTCTGTGGAAAGCAGGAGGGAGTGTAAGACTTGTTCTTGTTCTTTACTAACTTAAAATTCAATTCACTAACTTAAAAAGTACTACCCTTTGGCTTTGCCGTTCTGTTTTTTGTGTGAGCCCAACATTAAGATGTCCTCAGAGAGTATGTGTAGGATATGCCTCCACATACTTCCCGAGGATGCCTATCCCTCTTGGCAGCAAAATTGGAATGTTTAGATATGATAGTATTCCATTTTTTGCTTTTGTATAGTTTTGTGTCTTTACTCTTAATAAGCACCCAAGTTTACTGCTCTCCTTATCTTTATATAATTTGCTGCTGTTATATTCTGTAACTAGTTTCCTAGAGACTGGGTCTTTCCTGTTTTAGTTTTTATAAAAGACTATTTAGGCTACTGTAGCAGTGAAGATTACCTCCTGTTTATTATCTTCTGTATATTACCCATCCATCTGTAAATGCTGTAAAACATAGTGTATCACTAAAGTTTCCTTGGGCAGATTTATATTCTGATGCTGAGACTTGTTTTCTGTGTGTTCTGCATATAAGGTGAGGGGATACTATAATGTCAACTTCCAGGGTGATGTTTTAGGTAGTTGAGAGTGATATTCTGAAGAATATTCTTTTTGGGGTATCTGGGGTGGCTCGGGGGTTAAGAATCTGACTCTTGATTTCTGCTCAGGTTGTTATCTGTGGGGGGTGTGAGATCTAGCCTCATGTGAGCTCCACACGGGATGGGTGGGTAGGTTGGAGCCTACTTAAGGTTCTCTCTTCCTTTCCCCTGCCCCCCCCAAAAGAAAAAAAATAGCTTTCCGTTTAAAAAAAATTAAAAAAAAATTATTTTCTTGCAAGAATGTTATCTTTAGCTAATCTTGTGTAGAATGACACTGTATAATAGGCATATAATTTGAGTCACATATGTAATTTGAAAATTTTTGGTAGCTTCATTAAGAAAAGTAAAAAAAAAGGCTAAATTAGTTTTACTTAATCTGATATATCTAACATAACATCTTAACATATAATCAATTTAAATATACTGGGAAATTTCACATTTCTTTTTTTGTACAAATTCTTCAAAACCTGGTAGGTATTTTATATCTCAATTTGGCCACTAAATTTTCTTCAGAAATATTTCATCTTCATTTAGATTTCATAGAATTTATGGTTGAAAAAGTAGGGTCACACACTTAAATTGTTTCACATATACTTAATATTTTTCAGTGTCTGAATTAAGTACCAAAAAATAATTTTCTTTTAATATTTGCATCCAAATTGATAAAATTTATTCATACATCTTTTTTTAGTAGTATTCATTAGATATTGAAGCAAAAGCGTATATGCTTCAAAACTCTACTACTCAGATGAAGGAAATTCATCTGTTCTTGAGTTAAACTCAGTACTATTAGCAAGCACAAGCTATTTTCTCTCTTGGCTTCTGTGTCAAAACCATTCTCCAGGGATGCCTGGGTGGCTCAGTGGGTTAAGCTGCTGCCCTAGGGTCAGGTCATGATCCTACCCAGGTTTCCTTAAACTTAGTACTATTAACATAAAATTCCAAAGGGTATTGTATGAGTTGAAAAGCAAGTCTAAATTTAATCAGCATCAACAAAATGTTCTTCAACTATTTCTTGTCATTTTTGCAGCCAGTTTGTATACATTGTAATTAAAATCTCCCATATATTGAATCATATTTGGGAAAAGTATAACATCCTTATTATTGATTTGTATTATGAAAACTTTCAATTTTAACATAAATTTTCACATCTAGGTCATAAACGTTTAGTTCAGGTAGGTTAGGTTTAGTTATAGGTGTAACTAGGTCATAAACGTTACTTTCTTTGATTCTTCAGATTAAGCTTGTTTATACGTAGTGAGATACCAGTGTGTTTTTGTAAAGAATATTGCCATTTTTGTCTTTGACTATTAAATGTTGAAAAGCAATCCTTTCTTAATGAGAGTTAATAGTTTGGTAAATCTTTGTGAAATTCTTCCTGTACTCAACCAATGAGCAAAGAACACAAGTTATTAAAGGTATTGTCATCTCTTTTTTTCCAACAGTTTCATAAACTGGCTAGTATACCTTCCATTTGCATGTACGTATTTAACAGTTTTAAAAATTTAATCCATGACACTTTTCAAGTCTGCTTTAGAAAGCTGAGCACAGCTATTTTCAATGTGTATCATATAGTGGAACAAAACAATGAAGAGAAACTTCAGTTTCTTCTTTTAAAATTCCAATAAGTATGGAGTTTTGACTTAACATAGCTAGAGCTGTCTGTTGTGATAGAAACTAATTTTTAAATATATAGCTGAAATTCTTTGAAAGCTGTAAAAGATTGAAAATATGCTGCACTTTTTTTTTTTTTTAAAGTTACATGTTGATATTTCTTCTTAAATTTGGAAGTTTTTTTTCAAACGAAATGTGCCTAAAGTTTTAATTTGGCAGTGTGTTTTGTATTACTTGGGTCATCTAAAGCTAAAATAGTAATTTCTCAAATTTTGAATCTATTGATTTTGATATTGTTAGAAAAGACTTCCATATGATGGGCAGTTGTTTAGTGGCTCTCTTTAACTTTCACTCTTTGGGGGATGCCTGGGTGGCTCAGTTGGTGAAGTGACTGCCTTCCACTCAGATCATGATCCCAGTTTCCTGTGACCGAGTCCTGCAGAGGGCTCTTTGCTCATTGGGGAGCCTGCTTCTCCTACCTGCTGCTCCCCCTGCTTGTGCTTTTTCTATCTCTGACAAATAAATAAATAAAACCTTAAAAAAAGAAAAAGAACTTCCATTCTTTGCAAAATATCCTCCTCCTCAGTATTCCTCATAATTTTCTAACAGAATTTCTATAATTAAAATAATTTATTTACCATCTCTCCATCTAAATATGGTTTCCTTTTTTTGATGCAAGAATTCAAGCCTTTTTGTAGTTGGGCAGAGTAATGGACCATATTCTATCTGGCCAGAATCATCTATTAAAAAATCATTTAAAAACCTTTGTTAGACATTTAATTCTGGTATCAGGTGACGAATTTTGTTGCTTCTCTTCTGTAGAGAGGAAACTTTTTATAAAATTCACAATCCTAATATTGTCCACTTTTTTATTTGAAAAAAAGTTTTTTTTTACATCAGAAATAGCTTTTTTTATTTTGCCCTGCCATAGCTGATTGTAATTGTTATTCATAGTAAACCTTGTGGAGAAGCTTCTTCCAGTGTCACTTTACTGTTTCGGTGGTAGTACTGACTTCTATATCTTCACTTAATTCTGCGTGCCTTTAACTTAAAAATTTTATCCATACCCTGTTCTTCCTTTTATCCATTTGCTTTTAAAGTTAAAATAACTTATTCAAAATACATTAAAATTAAAAAATTAAGGTAAAAATGAAAACGTATCTCCATTTAGTTACCAATTACGATTTATATAGGGATCACTGCAACTTGTGTTATTTGCAAAAAAAATTCATATAAATGCATTACAGTATTATTATATAATATGTGTAGGAAAAAACCTTTGAGCTTTTTTTAATCATACCAGCTTAAAGTTAATTGATACTGTCTAGATCAATTTTATTTTTATATGTAATACTAGAACTGACTGATTATAGTGCTCAGTATAATACACAGTGCAGTGGTTACAGTGAAATGTTGTACTATCAAAACAATAACATTTACTTTAGTGGAAGGACATTTTATACTGCTTTAGCTTTTAAATTTAGATAAAATTAATTATAATTAATAAAAACTTAATCCCCTGATAACACTAGTCACATTTCTTGTATTCATTAGTTACATGCAACTAATGGCCAATATATTGGAAATTAAACCTTTGGTTTTATATTTTAGTTTCAGGTCTGGAAATTAAAACTTTGAGAGTTGGTCATATACTTGCTTGAAGTATTTTGGTGGTTTGAGACTGGGGTTAAAGTTTTTTGAAGGACTTGCAGTTTCCTTGTGGCATGCCTCATAGTTCAAGATAGATTAAAAAGAAAACATTTCAAACACTGTTTATGGATAAAAGTATATTTAGTATTCAAAAGAGTATTTGGAAGGTGGGTGAAATAACTGAAGGGGATTCCAGAGTGTATTTACCTTGATGAGCACTCACTGAGTGGTATATAGAATTGTTGAATCGTTATATTGTACAGCTGAGACTAAATAGAATACTGTGTTAACTCTACTGGACTTAAAGCTTAAAATAAAGTATTTGGATACACATACTTTCTTTGAAACCATGACTCACTCATTCCCCTTTTGATAGAATACTTGAAGAGTAGAAAACTGTCTGTATCCTGAAAATAATTTCATCATTTTGGTGAAATACCAAAATTAAAAAAAGTAGTTTTGTTTGAATGTTCTCTCACAAAAGGATAAAAATATTTCATCTATAGAGTTGTTTTTTAAAGATTTTATTTATTTATTGGTCAGAGAGAGAGAGAGAGTGAGCGGAGGCAGAGGGAGAAGCAGGCTCCCCGCCGAGCAGAGAGCCCGATGTGGGACTCAATCCCAGGACGCTGGGATCATGACCTGAGCCGAAGGCAGCTGCTTAACCAACTGAGCCACCCAGGTGTCCCCATCTATAGAGATTTATAGAGGTCTCATCAGGTTTACAACAGATCTTTAGTTAGGAAACCCAATTTCAGTTGACATGGATTGTGGGAAGATTATTAATGGAATTCAAATATTTAATATTCCGAGTTTGGATAAGTGTTTTTTTAAGTGTATTTCAACTCCTTTGTGTGTGTGTGTGTGTGTGTGTTTTTAAAGTATTTATTCATTTATTTGAGAGAGAGTGTGAGAGAAGGTAAGAGAGCACAATGAGGAGGGTAACAGCAGAGGGAGAGGGAGAAGTGCACTCCCTGCTGGGCAGGGAGCCCATTAGGGGGCTTGATCCCAGGACCCTGAAGTCAGGACCTGAGCAGAACGCAGCTGAGCCACCCAGGCGCCCCTCCTTTGTGGTTTTTAAAGCTAGAAGGGGCCATAGCTTAACTCATAATAGTACCATATTTTTTGTTCTGTTGTTCTTTGAGCAAGCCAAGCAATAAGCTGATGATTTTGATTTTCATAAAAATGCTGTTGCCAGTCTTTATTCCATTCTCAGTCATGATCTGTGAAAATAGGGAGATATCTAGAGACCTATTTTAAAAATCAGAAGTTAGTTTGTGAATAAAGAAGGAAGTGAAACTTGTCTTGAGAGAATTTGTTTACAAGATTGTTTGCAAAGTGCTTTCTGTAGTAGTCACTAGAGATGGCCCTTGAATAAAGGGTTCTGTTATTAATAAGTTCAGAGGAACACCATATACCATAATGCTGACCTATTGAAAATTTACAATACACAGTAATATAATAGAGACTCTGAGACATCTTACAAGAAAGAAACTTGCTAAATCTTGTTTATCCTGCATTTTTAAGAAACTTTTTGGACAATGAAATTACTTTTTGAAGTCAAACCTCTATCCTATGAGAAATGCTGCCCTCTAGAGGCGTAAATTCAGTTGCTCTTGAATTTGAGTACCATAATGCTGCCTCATCTTAGTGTGTAGAAGTTGTAACAGTTAATACTAAATGCATAACAGAACAGCCAGTTAGAAAAATCTTATATTGTTAATTTAAGGAACATTTTTGAGATGGATTAGCAATAGTAAATACCCTCTCCCCCCTTATTTGGACATAGGACAAATTTATGGCTGCTAATCTTTTAAATAAATTTTCTTTATGTGGGGGATTATGGACACATAGTAATTTAAGTCTCCAATTTTCATGAAGTCTGTCTTGCTGGCAGAAGCCATCTTTCCTTGTCTTCCTTGAGGACCTCAAAAAATCTAACTTATGTTGGTTATCATTTAAGGGGAAGTCAGTTTCCTTATACTCCTACAAGTTTCATTGTTTTCAGATCTGTAACTGGAGTCAGATTGTAGCATGTTGTACCTTTGCATTGTCAAGATGGGAAGAAAAAAATTATATATTAACATTATTAGAAAAGATTTTTGCTAACATCAACAAGAACTTCAGAAATGGGTTCTGATGGTGAGAGGGAAACATTTGCTTTTGGCTCATTGTATTAGCTTTTGCATTTGGCTCAGTTTATTAGCATGGTGCTGCAACTACCAGAGATTCTGTATTCAGGATTCTGCTCAAGCAACTAGAAGATGTTGTAATTGGTTGTAATCCTTTCATTGGTCTCAGCATTGGCCTATACTAAATGAAGTTGAATGCCTACAAATTTATGGTGTAATATAGAGGAAGAAGTCAGAAGATTAAATGACTTAATTTTAATAGGACTGATAGAGTGGATTTTTCATTGTGACCATTCACCCATCTTCCTTATTTCTTCTTCACCATTATCCACTAAGAGGTCCAGAAAATACTTTATTCCCTGGGGTAATGAGATGTACTCTGAGGACATGCCAGCAACAGTATAATTGCTTTTGTCTGTAGGTAGGTGTACTTAGTGCCATTGAAATGTCTTTCTAATTTCAAGTGGTGGGATTCTTGTCTGGCTCTAACTTTCATAGACCCACACCATTTCCATTAGTTTGCATGACAGGCATGATGATCAGAGATGCACTGACTTGATTGCTTCTTTTTGTCTGTAGCTAAAGGATGATGAGATCCCTAGGTCTAAAATAGATGGGTGGCCCATTGAGGTCTTACTTGATCTATATAACCAAAACTTTTAGGATTTACAAGTGAAGGTTTGACTTGAACTATCGTAAGAGTAAGTTGTAATTCTTCACACAGTTCCTAGACTTTTATTAGGTCTGTAGAACCTGGTAAGTTTTCCTTCTTTCTTTATGCATTTAAAAAAATATTTTCACTTGTTTTTCCATTCTTACTCCCCTTTGCAGTTTAGTCCGTAGGTTATAGAAGAAACCAGAAGGGAAGGAGACATCACCTAGAGATTTTGATATTGGAGCAGTGTGCAACAACTGATAAGACACTGGTTTTTATCTCCTGTGGAGGAACAGAAACTTTTTTTTTTTAAAGATTTTATTTATTTATTTATTTTTGGTGAAAAAGAGCAAGGGCACGAATGGGGTGGGGCAGGGCAGAGGGAGAAGCAGACTCCCCACTGAGTAGGGAGGCCGATGTGGGACTCCATCCCAGGACCCTGGGATTGTGACCTGAGCCAAAGACAGATGCTTAACCAACTGAGCCACCCTGGCGCCCAAGGAACAGAAAGAGTTTTATTCTGTATTGCTCTGTATTTGGTCTCATTTCAAATAACTTCTTAATGTTAGAGAACTTTTTATATTAGGAGCCCAATATAAGGCAAAACTCAATTTTCTAGCATCCCTTGCAGCTAGGAACAGGCATGTAACCTAGCTTTTATTGATCAGAAGCAACTGTGGAAGACATGGATTCATAAGAGAGAATTGCAAGGTAATAGCTCTTGCTTGGAATTGCTTCCTAATATGGATGTTAGGTGGTGAGACATCAAACTTTTATAGGTATCAGTGGTGGACATCCTAGTGAGCCTTATTGTCTGCTTTCATGGTACCAGGTCTCAAAGGGTAAGAACAGTTTGGTGGTGAGACTTAGGTATTTTTCCTGGCTACATACCACCCAGCTGGTTCTTGGGCTTTTTAAGGGGAATTCTTTGAGTAATGTAATATATTTTAATTAATTATTTTTCTGTTGACTGTTCCTGAAATAGGTTCTATTGTTTGCAACTAAGAACCCCGATTGATCTAATTTAAAGATTGTTTATTGTCAGAATAATTTTTTTTCCTTTTTTAAAAGATGTATTTATTTATTTGAGAGAGGATATATATATAGAGAGTGTGTGTGTGTGTGCAAGAGTTGGGACAGAAGGAGAGGGAGAGAAGCAGACTCCCTCCCCACTGAGTGTGGAGCCTGCCACATTGCTCCAGCCCATGGAGATGGACCCTGAGATCATGACCTAAGCTGAAATCATGATTCAGATGCTCAACCAACTGAGCCATCTAGGTGCTCCAGAGTATTTTATTTTTCTAGTTAAAATCCAAAAGTTGCCAAGCATTTACACTTTATTTTTGTGTCCTCAGGGGTCTACATTTATCAACTCAAATAACAATTCAAATAACATTTGAATTGCTTCCTGTCCTCAGCTTTAGTTCCACTGCTGTGATGAAGCCTTTCTTGTACATCCCAGCAACCTGATGGATTTTTTTCTTCCTCTGAGTTCTAGTAGCATTTGTTTAGGTGTTAAGTGCTAGGTTTTTAGAAGTGTTTCTTTCTGTACACATCTTAGCTCTCACACTAAATGGTATGCATCCTGAGAACTGGCAATCTACCTCTTTCAGTTCCTTGCATTATGTAGCAGAATGCCTTGAAATTATTAGATTCAAAGTTCAGCATAGTCATTTTCATAATGTATAGTTATCAGAGGGGATGTGGATCATGATGATGCCAAGCCAAGTGAGCTAACAAACTAATTGGATTTACTTTATCTTGGTCCTACTGAGACAAAAATCGTCTGGCCAGGAGGCCCAATATCTTTTTCTCAAGAAGTCTGAAACTTGCTTCTCATCCCTGTTTTATTTTTTTTTTTAAATTTTATTTATCTGTTTGACAGAGAGCGATCACAAGTAGCAGAGAGGCAGGCAGAGAGAGAGAGAGGGAAGCAGGCTCCCTGTGAGCAGAGAGCCCGATGTGGGACTTTATCCCAGGACCCTGATATCATGACCTGAGCTGAAGGCAGCGACTTAACCCACTGAGCCACCCAGGTGCCCCTCATCCCTCTTTTAATCAGCAGGTGCACCATCTTCTGAATTACCATCTTCATAATGTTTTATAATTTTTTACCTTGATGAAAGCCTTCTATTTCACCCTTACTTTCTAGTTACTTTTATTGTACCCTCTAGAATTGCTGTTCATAATCAGCATCCTTACTTTTTCAATTTCTTTTAAAAATTTGTGTAAATTATGAAATAATTTTGAATAACAAGAAAAAACTTATGGAAAGTAATGCAGTAAACCCTATGCACGCAGCCTGAAGGTCAAATAACATTTTGCTTCTTTGCCGTTTCTCTTCTTTTAAAATTCTGTGTCCCCCAGCCTTTCGTCCCTCCTTCAGAGGTACTCATCCTGAAGTTCTTGTGCATCATGCCTCTGTTCTTTGGTACATATAAAATATTTACATAAAAGATGACTTGAAAATTTTCATACAACATTGTTTTCTAGATGTATTCTTACTGACATGTGTAGGTTTAGTTCATTCTTTCTAACTTCTGTTTGGTATTCTATGTTGAATAAAACTCAGTTTTATACTAAGAGATGATGAGGTCCTACCTTTGGCAAATGATTAGCTTTGTAAATAAGTGCCTAGTGAACGTGTAACTTTATCTAGCACAGACACACACGAGTAGAATTGTGAGATCACAAGGTGTAGGTGCTACTATGTTGAGTCAAGTCCAAAGAAAGGTATTATTTTGTGCCCACCAGCATGCTTCTCCATTTTTTTAAATGAAGATTTTGTTTAATCTAGCCACTGATTCTTGCCTCTCTGAAAGATAAGCTCTTTTCATTACTTTGATTTCTAGTAAAGTTGAACATATTTGCATGGGTCTTGTTCATTCTGGTCTCCTATTATATGAGTCTTTTCTTTGTGTCCTTTGCTAATTTTTTTTTTTCCTGTCAGGTATTGACTTTTATATTGATTTATGGCAATTCTTTTTATAATCAGTATATTAATGTCTTCGTATTAGCATTGCAAATATCTTTTCTGTAGGGTTTTTAAATTACATTTATTTTTAAAATTTTAATTCCAGTATAGTTAACATACAGTGTTATATTAGTTTTAGGTATACAATATAGCAGTTCAGCAATTCTATACATTACCCAGTGCCTATCATGACAAGTTCATTCTTTTAATTTTCATCTCCCATTTCACCCATACCCCCACACATCTCTCCTCTGATAACCATTGGTTTGTGCTTAGTAGTTAAGAGCCTTTTCCTGGCATGTCCTTTTTTCCCCCCTCCCCCCTTTGCTTATTTGTTTTCTTTCTTAAATTCCACTTATGAGTGAAATCATAGGATATTTGTCTTCCTTTATTTCACTTAGCATTATACTCTAGCTCCATCCATGTCATTGTAAATGGCAAGATTTTGTTCTTTTTTATTGACCCTGGGATGGCTTCCATAATTTGGTTGTTGTAAATAATGCTGCTATATAAACATAGGGGTGTATGTATCCTTTTAAATTAGTGTTTTTGAATTTTTTGGGTAAATACCCAATAGCACGATTACTGGGTCGTAGGGCAGTTCGATTTTTAACTTTTTGAAACTCCATACTGTTTTCCACAGTGGCTGTACTAGTAATGCACGAAGGTTCCTTTTTCTCTACAAGCCCATCAGTACTTGTTCTATCTGTAGGTTGTTTTTGATTTTGTTTTAAATTTTAAATTTATTAAATGGGTCTATTTCTAGAGTCTGTTCTGTACCATAGTCTTACGTGATTTGCTTGCTTTCATGTCATTATCATACTGTTAATTAATCATACTGTTAATTATAATTGTTTCGATATGTCTTGAAGTCTGATAAGGTTAAATCTTCTCTTACTGAATTTTAGGTCAGCTTGTCAGATTTTTTTCCCCATCTCAAAGAAAATCCAACAAAAACAAATGCTAAACCATGTTGGGATTGTGTTTGGAATTTCATTGAATTTACAAGCTATAGTGGGGATAATTGTCTTATTGGATGACTACGGTATGTATTTAAATATTCTTTAATGTTTTTCAGTACAGTTTTATTATTTTCATACGTCTTTTATTAGATTTTTTCTTAGAGTCTTTATGGTTTTTGTTATTGTAAATGATAAATTTTTATACATTCTTTCACCATCAGTAACCAATTAGTATGGGAAACAGATTGCTGTTTGTATATTGTATTTGTATATTGTTCAGCAACCTTGCTGAACTCTCATTCTAACAGTGGATTGTCTTAGATACCCTATGTAGTTCATCATATAATAAGGGAGTAAAATGATTGTTTTTGTTACTTTCCCAGCCTAAGCCTCTTTACTGTTCTTGTCTTACTGAGCTATCTCTGGCTCCTTTACTAAAATATAGCGCTTCCTGGGTTTTGGCCTTATATGCATATTACTATGTGGAGAAGGAAGAGGGATCTCAGTTTTAAAGTCTTTCACCAAGGTCCAAAAGGCTTATATGAGTTAAATGCAAAGGTATAGCTTAGGACTGGTAATCCATCCTAGGGAAGAAGCGGTATCAACGTTTAGTCTTAATTAGTTTTTTTCTGTGTTACTGGAATTTAAAGATTTTTCTTTCATGGTAAAAGTTCACTTAAAGCATGATTTTGATTTATCCCTTCTGGATGAGCTTTCTGTGGGAAGGCTTTTCAGGTTATCTGATCTGATATATTGTTGGAACTAGAAGTATAGCCTGTACTGTATAAATTTCCTTAATTGAAATTTCACTCCATTTGGAGTACCCCACTCATACTGGTTTTTGATATCTTTCAGCATTCTGTAGCATAGTGGTTTAAAAGAGTAAACTTGGTTAAGTCTCTTAAAATTTGTCTGCGTTTGTTTCTACATTAGTAGTAGTAGTAATAGTATCATTTCTTACCTCAGATTATTTGTGAGCATTAAATTCATACATACAAAGTATTTATAACAGTATCAGTATTTACATTAAATTCATACATACAAATTCATACATACAAAGTATTTACAACAGTGTCAGTTTCCTTTTAGCTGCTATCTACTGCCTTCTTAGTAGATTCTTATAAGATAATGACACATTGCTCATAAACTTGTATGTTTTAGGTCCTACAGTGATCTTGGATGATTTTAGCATCCACATGGATGAGGCACCAACATACTGAGTCTCATTTCCCTGATCTCTCCAAATCCAGTGACTTTGTCCTCCAATCTATCCCGTTACTCACTCCCATGGGAAATATGAGTTTAATTGTTCCACCTAACAAATTATTAATAAGTACCTTGTGTCCTTTAGAGTTGTTTGATTAATCATATAATTGTTGATTAGCCATTTTAACTCTACTACCAACTCATTTATACTTCCAGTCTTTTAGCTTCTCATTCTTCCAATTATCAGCCTTCTCCATTTTTCTTAACTGAGGGTTTGTTGTCTACTTCTTGTCCATATCCTAAATTCCTTTTCCTTATATATATTTGTCCCAGCTCTCTGACAAAATCCCAGTGCTGAGTTAATCCAATGGTCTGCTTCCTCCATTTCTGTACCACATGAATGCTCTAGTAGAAAATCAGCTTAAGGAACATACTCTTTTTACATTATAAATTCATGATTATCTAGTGGACCCTGCTACTATTTGGAAATCTATTGCCTTCCTCTTGGCAGCTGGCTTCTTCATCTCCACCTTAACTGTTTCAGTTAATCACTCTTCTCAGACCTCCAACATGATCCTTCTCTTTGTAGAGAAAGCTTTTTCTATTCTTTCCAATGAAATACGAGTACTACATGATAACCCTTAGTTGCCCATTATCTATACCATTTTTTTCTTCCTCCTTAATATTAAAGTAGGGGCAATACTGCTTATAAAAAGCAGATAAACTAAGGCTCTCTCTCTTGCCTTCTCTCCCTCTGGGGTACCCTACACTCTTGACTATCTCTTCTTTCTTTTGTATATTCAGTTTCTTTCTTTACACTAGGTTCTTCTCATCAGTATTTAAACATACCATTTGTCACTAGAAAACCAAAATGAAACAATAAGGCTTTATGAGCACTATATTACTGATCTTTTGTTCTCTTTCCCAGCCAAATGCTTGAAATCATTATTTATGTTTGTTTCCATTTCTCACCTTTGTCTCATCTCAATTTATTCACTCCACCAAACAGTGTTTGCTAATGATACCAGTGACCTCTGTTTCAATAAATTATGTGGGTATTTTTAGACTTGCTTTTATTTGACCTCTGTATTAGTTTCCTAAGGCTGTCATAATGAAATACCACAGACTGCGTGGCTTAAGCAACAAAAGTATATTTTCTCACAGTTCTGCAGGCTAGAAGTCACAGTGTCTGCAGGTTTGGTTCCTTCTGAGGCATCTCTCCTTGGCTTACAGATAACTATCTTCTTGCTGTGTCTACCACCTTTTCCTCTGTGGATGTACATCCTTAGTATCTGTGTTCACATTTCCTCTTGTAAGGACACCAGTCAGATTGCGTTAGGACTTAGATAATTACATAATCACCCCTACAGTAGGCCCTGTTCTCAACTGCAGTCATGTTCTGAAGTGTGCTAGAGGTTAGAGCTTCAACACTGGAACTTTAGAGGAACACAATTCAACTTTGAACAACCTCTTAGCAGCTTTTAGCGTTGTTGAAAACTCCTTCAAACCCTTTGGTATATTATTCTTCAGCCTCTTTTATAGACTTCTCTTCTTTTTGGTTATTTAAACTCTTAAGTTCTTGAGTCTTGGTCCTAGGGTGCTTTCTCTTGCCTCTTTGTTTTTTTCTCACCAGGCAGTCTCACCACTTTGATTTCTACTTATGGAGAGAATTTCTTATCTGTTACTCTAGCCCTTACTTACCTAAGTTCAAGTCCTATTTCATAACTCTTCTTAGCTGTCCCAGAGGAGTCTAAATGAGTCTACATGAGTCTACATCTGAATTTAGGATAATCTCCCTCCATGTGATTTGACCCTAGTCTACTTATATAGCCTTATCTCATGCACATTCTTTTTTACTCCTTGCTATATAGCCACACGGTCCAAATATGCTATATTTGGTCCACTTGGTCCAAATATGCTATATCATTTCCTTCAGAACCTTTGTTCTTGTTATTTCTTGTGTCGGTATGTTCCTCACCTTTAAAAACCACCAATTTTTAATATGTATCAAAGCTATGAATATTAGTTATTAGGAAAATGCAAATTGAAACCATGACATACGTATTAAAACCAACTATAAGGGCTAAAATTAAAAAGGCTGCAATAGCAAATTTTCCACTAAGACTGCTCAAACTCCCATAAATTGCTGGTGTGTGTATATACTGGTAGAACCACTTTGGAAAACCATTTGGCATTTTTATATAAGTTTAAGCATACATCTACCTTCTGGATCCAACAGTTCTTCTGGGTATTTTCCCAAGATAAATGAAAACATATGTCTATAAAAAGCCCTTTTCAAGAATATTTATAGTAGATTTACTTGTAATAATTATAATAATTTATAATTTATTTATAACAGCTAGGAACAATGCAAATGTCAGTCGCTAGGATGGATAATGGATTGAACAGTTTTGGTGTATTCATACAGTAGAGTACTAAGTAATAAGATGGAAAGAATATATGCAAAATAACATGGAGGAATCTCACAAAAACAGAAAGATGCTGGATACATTACAGTGTGATTCCATTTACATTAAGTTCTAGAGCAAGCAAAGCCAATCTTTGGTGAAAAAATTTAAAATACTGAACAATGGTTACATTGTTTTGGTTGTGGGGAGTATTAGTACTCAACTGGGAAGGGACATAAGTGTTTCCTGAAGTGATGCAAATGTTCAGTATCTAATAGAGGTTTGGGTTACACAAGTTTATTTATCGGAGTTGTATAGATAAATATCTATTTCAGTCTATATATAAAATATAATATTTTATATTAAAATATAAAATATTTTATAAAAATATTTATAAAAATAAAAAAGTAACAATTAAGTTGGGTGCCAGGGAGTGGAGGGTATAGATGAAACAAGAATGGCACGATGTTGATGGTTGCTGAAGTTGGGTAATGGATACATAGGAGTTTATTATACTGTTCTGTTTATTTTGTGTATGTTTAAAGTTTTCCACATGAAAAGATTTTTTTGTTTTGTTTTGGAAATCCAAAAGTTATGAAGACATGCAAGCACCTATATTCTTACCACTGGCTTAATAAGTAAAACTGTACCAATATATTTCTTTTCTCTTGTGAACCATGCCCTGATTACATGTCCCCTTCCCCTCATGGACCACTGTCCCGAATCCCTCTTCACTTTTAAACATTCTTCAAATATCAATCTAAAGGTTACTTTCTTCCAGCCAGGGGGAGGGGTAGAGGGGAGGTGTCTTTCCTGATTCAAAACACTCACCAAGTTAAGTGCCCCTGCTATATGCTTTCATGGCTTTTATCATAATTGTGAATTATTTGCTTGATTACTTCGTATCAATCTCTCCAGTAGACTAAGTTTTCAGAGGGCAGGGTATTTCTATTCTTGTTGCCTTAGTGCCTAGCATAATAAATTTCCTGAATGATTATGTTGGTATAGTTTTTTCTTTTTTAAATTAAAGATAACATGAAAATTGAAGAGCTATTCTATTATTCCTTACCTTGATTGTTGGATTAGTATGTTAAAAAAAAGTTAGGAATGTGAGCAAATGCTTGATAGGTGGTAATTCTTTCTCATTTTATTGGCACTGATTAAAAAAAAGGAGCAGTAATACTGTGTACTTAGATTTGGAACCATGTCCAAAAGGCCTGCCACTTGGTTCCCCAAATACTCTTGAGCTTTATTATGTTGTATTTTCTGACTTGGAAGCATGTCAGTAAGTAAGACTTCTTTCCTATTTACAAAGATTATTCTAAATACCTCTTTTCTCCAATGTGCTTTCTCCTTTGCCTATTAGTTTCGTGTTTATCAGGGATGATGATCTTTAAGGGCTTGTTTTTAAAAAAATTTTTAATAAATATTTAATAAAATATTAAAATTTTAAATTATAGTGTATATTTTAGACTTTGATATGCTTCACTGGTATGAAATAATGAATAATAAATTTTGATAAAAATGTTTTTGGAATAGTTATACAATTAAACACATTATCTTTTAAAAAATGTTACTTTTAATGCAAATGTACATTTAAAGTATCGAAGGGGAGGGATTGTGTTTTTGCTATTCTGTATTTCCATGAAGTACTTCAGCAGTTTAACAAAATAGCTAAATTTCTGCTCTGATTTTTTTTTTTTTTTAAACTCTTGCTGCTTCTTGGGAGGCAGCGTATTGTATGGTTTGAGTGTGAGCTCTGAAGAGTCAGATTACCAGGGTGTGAGGCCTGGTTTCACTATTTCCTTGCTGCGTGACTTTGACCAAGTGACTTAACTATTTGTGCCTCAGTTTCCTCGTCGTTAAAACAGAGATAATAATAGTATTTGACAGTGTTGTGGAGATTGTATGAGTAGTGTGTACAGTGCGTGATACATAGTAAATATTAGATATTTATTACTATTTGGGTTCTCTGGAGCCTAATAAATAATGCTTTTTTCTCTAAGGTTTTTTTTTAAATTGTCATAAAATGCACATAATATGAAATTTACCATTTTCACCATTTTAAAGTGGTACAATTCAGTGGAATTAAGAACATTCATAGTATTGTGCAGCTGTTACCACTATCCATTTCTGGAACTCTTTCATCATCCCAAACAAACTGTGCCCATTAAACAATACCTCTCCATCGCCCTCTCCCCATGGTCCCTGGTAACCTCTCTGTTTCTATGAATGTGACATTCAGGGTACCATGTATAAGAGGAGTCATATAGTATTTGTCCTCTTATGACTGGCTTATTTCAGATGGCACAATGGTTTCAAGGTTCATTTGTATTGTAGCATGCATTGTACAGCAATAAAAATTGCCCCCGCAATTTTTATCTTTATTCTCTTGTGATTGGAGAATATACTTCATATGATATCAGTCTCTTTGAATTTTTTGAGAGTTGTTTTGTGGCCTAACATCTGGTTCTTCTGGGAGAATGTTTTAGCAGCATTTGAGGAGGATGTATATTCTGTTGCTTTTGGGTGTAGTGTTTTACAACGGTTGTATCACTTCAGGTTGACGAGAAGAGACATGGGTATCCCAGAGGTTCTCTGAGACCTTTCATTTTCCTTTTCTCCTTTCTGTTCATTATACTGGTTAATCTTAGATGAGCTGTCTTCAAATTTGCTGATTATTTCTTTACCTTCTCAGTTCTGCTATGGAGCCCCTCTAGTTTTTCATTTTGCTACTGTGTTTTTTGATTTTAGAATTTCTGTATTTTTAAAAAAATTTTCTTTCCCTTTATTGATCTTCTCTATTTGGTGAGATACCATTATCATACCTTTGGTTCTTTGTCGTGGTTTTTTTTTGTTTTTTGAACATATTAAAAATAGCTGATTTAAAGTCTGGTAAGTCCATTGTCTGGGCTTCTTCAAAGATGATTTTTATTGATTGCATTTCTCCTCTGTGTAGGAACTATACTTTCAAGTCTTTTTTAAGGCTTGAAATTTCAAGTCAATTTCTTTTAAGTTTTGTAATTTTTTGCTGGAAACTGGACCTTTTAAATTACAAATATGGGCAGTTTAAATTTCATGATACAGATTCTTTCCCCTTCCAAGATTTGTTTTTATTGTTATTGTTTTTTAAGTGATTGTTCTCAACTAATTTTATCAAATCTGAATTCTTCGTCATGTGAGACTACTAAATTCTCCACTCAGCTTAGTTGTCAGCTGATGATTGAACAGGGATTTTCTTGAATTCATGGAAGCTGTAAGTCTGCTGGAGAGATTGATATGGAATAATCAAGCAGATAAATCACAATTATGATAAAAGCCATGAAAGCATATAGCAGAGGCACTTAGCCTAGTAGTGTTTTGAGACAGAAAGACTTTTCCCCCAAGGAAATGACTTTTATATTGATATTTGGAGAATGTTTAAAAATGAAGAGGGATTTAGAATAGTGGTTGGTGGGGGAAGAGTGTGTGGAATTAGGGTATGGTTCAGAAGAGAAAAGAATTATATTGGTACAGTTTAATTCATTAAGCCACTGGTGAGAACGTTGATGCTGTTTATATGTTTTCATAACTTTCTGATTAAAAAAAACCTTTTTGTATCAAAAATTTTAGACATACACAAAATAAACAGAATCACATAATAAACTTTTATTTCCTTTCATGTTTTTCAGTGCAGACTGGCTCTTTTCAGATGGTGTGAAACTTGTGTAAAGAGCCAGTCTGAATTTTTTTAAATTAGATTTTATTTATTTATTTATTTATTAGCATAATCTCTCCGCCCAGAGTAGGGTTTAACTCACGATCTGATATCACGAGTTGCGTGCTCTGCCGACTGAGCTAGCCCGGCACCCTGGAATTTCTTAGCCTAGAACATCAGCCTTGGAGAGGTTCTGGTTAATTTTTGAGTCCTAAGTTAAAACAGTAATAAGACTCTCTTAGTGTGGCTGAATCCAGTTGGATTGATTCACTGTAGCCCAGGCTCACTTAAGGACATTGAGTTCCCAAGATAGCTCCTGAGAGGAGGGTAGTACGGATAAGAGATAGTGTTTGGGAGAATGCAAGGGTGTAAGGCAGAGAGTACCGTGGATGTAAGGATTATAGTGAGATATGTTTTATAATTTATTCTGCAAATGCTAATTGTAGTCTCTTGATTTTACCTGAAACTCTTAAAATTGATCATCAATATGACTTTACGATTCATGAAAACTGATGTTTTTCTAATATTTTGAAGTGGTTTAAAATGCCTATTACCTGGAATCAATATTTTACTTAATTAATTGATATTTCTCTTTGATTAGCAATTACTTAGACAATGCTAAAAGTTAATTAGGAGCTTTATAATAGATATATAATTGTACCAACCATCACATTTGAAAATCTAGTATTCATGTACTCCTGAGGCACCTAATGCCCCAAAGCTTGTATTTTCAGGAACTTCATAATACATAAAGCTTTTGGACATTCAGGATACCTCAGCAGTGACCTATTTAAAAAAAAAAAAAGATCTGAATACCATCTGCCTTCTCTTATAACCCTTTTTTTTTTTTTAAAAGATTTTATTTATTTTTTAACCCACTGAGCCACCCAGGCGCCCCCTCTTATAACCCTTTAAGGTCTGTCCATTGCATGGAAAAAAGTCCAAATCCAAAAGTCCTTCAAGAACATTTCCTACTTGGAACTAGAAGGTATTAATGCTAAGTGAAATAAGTCAATCAGAGAGAGACAATTATCACATCACAGTGATATGTGGAATTTAAGAAACAAAACAGAGGATCATAGGGGAAGAGAGGAAAAAATAAAACAAGATGGAATCAGAGAGGAAGATTAACTGTAAGAGACTCTTAATCATAGGAAACAGTGTTGCTGGAGGGGTGGGAGTGAAGGGATGGGGGTTACTGGTTGATAGACATTAAGGAAGGTATGTGATGTAATGAGCACTGGGTATTATATAACACTGATGAATCACAGACGTGTACCCCTGAAACCAATAATACATTATAAATAAAAATAGAACAATAAATAAAAATCAGTAAAAAAGAACATTTCCTGCTAATTCCTTAGATGCATGATACATTCTAGCCTTACTAAGTTAATTAAAAATTTCCACATTTACTGTGTTTTATGTACCTGTTTTTGTATATAAGTTGTTCACTTAAGCCTAAATATACTTTCCTTTATTTTGCCTCAAAAGTCTCCTTATTTAAGATTTTTTAATTTTGTCTAAGCTCAATTAATTATATCCTTCATGCTGTTACATTTAACAGTTAATATTATTGTAAGCTGCCTACAGTAATTTTTCTAGATGCTTGTTTAATTCCTTAAATTTAGTTGCTTGAGGACATAGATCGTATATTAATCTTTGTGGTATCTTTTATGTGTTCTTTAATGTAGTTGATTAATTAATGCTTATTGGGTAAATGAACATTTTTGTTTTTCATTTTGAGAATATTACAGATATTGTACAGATTTTTCATTTTGAGAATATTACAGATACTGTAGAGATACAATATTTCATTTTGAGAATATTACATTATGAGAATATAACATTCCTTAAGATGTTAGTATTAGAGGATGGCACAGATTTCTACAAGATTGGCTCTGTAGGAAAATGGAAGAGAGTAATTAAATATAAGTAGTTTTCTCTAGGAATAGTTTTCTGAAGCTGGAACTCATATGTTGTCATTAAATTACCTTGAGTGGAAAGTCAGATTTCTAGATGATTACGTTTTAGTTGTTAAAGTAAATGGCATATAAGAGAACTTTTAAGTTAATATGGCAAAAAAAGGGAAAAATTGCAAAGTTAAGAGTCTCTGAGGTTTCTGATGTTTCATAGACTAACAAAAGGTTGCTTTATTAGCAGCATTAATGAACGAATCGCTTTATTGGCATAGGCATACTGGTAGCTTTGTCGGTCCAAAGAGCTAAGAGATCTTATTTCAATTCATGATTATGTTAGAGTAGTGAAGTGAAAGCCATTGACCTTCTCTTAAGCAGAAAATAGAAAGTTTTTACAAATAGATTAGAGCATTATAAGGAATGTGATGAAGAACTAACTTAGAAAGTCACTTAAAAATTTTGAGTTTAAAAAATTTTTTTCTGTACCAATTTTACAACAGATTTTTGAAAATAGACTTAATTGATTGGTATTTAAAGTAATAACTTTAATGGGATGTTTTTGTAGAGGTAGGTCAAATGATTGAAAAAAATGAATTATTAGAATGGATAAACTTTTCAGTTCTCCAAATGATGATACATATTAAGTGCCATATGAGATACAGGTGGTATTAAATTTTATAGAAGTATAATACCACACAGATGGCATACCTTCCAAGTTATCTTTTATTTAAGTAAATGAAATGCATTTTGCTTATTAGGATCATTTGAGAGTGCTGATTTCCTTCTATTAATTTACATCAGAGATTAAAAAATAGAAAGGAGGGGGCTCTTCTGAATCAAAGTTCTTCAAAACAATAGTTTTAAACACCAGGAATTGCAGAGCTAAGTATTGTATAGCTGTGTAGAACTGAGATTTGTATAACAGCAGTTCATTTACAATATTAAATTTCCAAGTTCTGAGATACTTAAAAATATAAAAAATACAAGAAGGAATTTAAAATGCTCATGTATTCAAACTGCCAAAATCGACAGATATTCACATTTTGCTATAATTATTTCAGAACTTTTTAAATAAAAGTATAGTTGAAGTAAATTAATCTTATTCTTTTCGTCTTTCTTGTAAGAGGCAATTATGACTCTGAAGTTATGCATTGTTTATGCACGCATTTGTGTAAAATATTAATAGTATTGATTTAGTTTTAAAGTATAAATATTGTTTAACACATTGATATTTTCACTGTGTTCATATCAAAATTATCCATGTTGATGTATGTATGTACTTAAAGTTTATTTTAACTTCTGTATTATTAGTTTGTTCCATTATTTGTGATGTTAAACTGGATTATTTGGTTTGGCTAGTGCTGCCAGATTTCTCCTTTGTAAAGATAGCTTTTTCTTTTTGGTAATTAATCCCTGCCGCCTGGAGGCTGAATAAACATTGCTTCTCAACAACCTTTCACCCAATGATTTTAACATTCATAATTGATTTTTGCTTGAATCATTGATTGCATTGATGCTTGCAAAATGATGATTTTTTAGTTCTATTCTTCCCACATTTATTACTGGTGTTCTTCTGTAAGGAAGTTTCTACTCTCCTTTTTACATTATCACTGTGGGCTTATGGATTCTTCTTTTATTCAGTGAATTAAAATCCATTATTTGTTACATTTCTTTTGAAGGTTCAAATTGTTAAAATTTAGCTGTGGGAATGGCTTGTTTTTGTGTTTCTGTGATACGTCCCATCATTTTTAGAGCACTGAGTTGCTTTCTGGCACAACAGAAGGTTCCATTCTTACCTTTATGCTTTTTCTACCATAAACCTGGAAATGGCTATTTCTCCTTGGACCCTCTTTCCTCTTAGTGGCTATTTACAGGCTACATCGTGGGCACTGGGTATGCTCTGTATTACCGTGTACTATAGTTTTTAGGGTCTCTTCATTAGACAGAGCAAGTGAGGTTTAAGAAACCACTAATATTTGTACTTACAATCTACTACCATAGGGTTTTTCTCTTGTTTCATATTTGGATATCTCTTCTCCCACTGTGAGGATCCTAACAATAACATCAATGTACATTCATTCATTTGTTCTCTCCTACGATATATACACGACATAATGTTGAAATTGCCATACCAATACTGCTGCCAACTATAAACCCAGTAAGTAAAGCTTAAGTTTTCTATGCAGTTTTTTGTTCATACAATATATTCCAGTGAAGGTATAGTCAGAGTTTTGTTTGTTTGTATTCAGTTTTAGCCCCATTGTTGATTTTATTTTAACATTTTAAAGGCATTCTCAGAGGTCTTCCTTCTCAGTCATTTGTTTCCATTTTCACACATTTTGTAGCTAATCAGTTTCATTAGTTTCTGGTTTGCCCTCATTGTATTTCCTTTTATAAAAATAAATCAGTTTTGTGTGTGCATGCATTTATGTTTGTATGTATTATTCTTTTTTTATACAAATAAAATTATATGTGCTTATTTTTTATGAATGAATTTGAGCATTAGCTTATGGAGTTCTAGGAAAACATTTGCTAGTATTTTTATTTGAATAATGTTATTACTCATTAACTTGGGGAAATCAACATCTTTATGATAATAAGTCACCTTTGCAAGAGAATAGCAGGTGTCTGTTCAAGTTTACTTTTATATGGTTCAGAAGTGTTTTTAAAGTTTTCTTTATAGAGGTTTTATACATTTAAGTTTGTTCCTAAGTATTTTTATCTTTTTGTTGCTTTTATAAATACTGTTTTCTTTTCAGTCAAATAAGCAATTTGAGTTTTTTCCTTTTAATAGAGAGTTAAACTTACATTATTTTGATATAATATATGTTTTTCTAATTGATGTGTTGTATTTACTGCTGTTTTATTCCTCTCACACTTGGGCTGTTTCTCTATTCTTTGATAATTATTTTCTTAATTAGGGAAGATTGGTATTTTTGTTGTAATGGTTAACTTTAAGCAATGGACTTAGACTGCTGGTAGTTGGTTTGTCTGTATTAAATGAATATCCTTGGACATTCACATAGTACCTGTTTAAGACCTGTGATTCTTCTCTGTTGTTTTTTTTTTAAAATCACCCTTTATTTCACATTTTAAATATTCCATTATAATTTAGTGAGAGAGTATAATATTTAAATATCATTCTTCTGTTCTTGTCCATACCTTTGTGTTAGTAATATATTTAAAATTTTTTCTTCCAAATTTTTGTTTAAGTTCTAGTTAGTTAATATATGGTGTAGTATTGGTTTTGGGAGTAGAATTTAGTGATTTATCTTACCTGTAGAACCCAGTGCTAGTCACAAGTGCCCTCCTTAATACCCATCACTTATTTAGCCCATCTCCCTATCCACCACCCCTTCAGCAACCCTCAGTTCTCTGTAGTGAAGAGTCTCTTATGGTTTGCCCCCACCTCTGTTTTTATCTAAAATTAGATACTACTAAATTAGATCTACTAAAATTAAATGTATTCAATATTTAACCCATTGTTTAGTAAAGTTTTTGCCTAAGTTTCCTCTGTCTTTTTTTGATGGGATGAAATTCATTCTTCTCTAGATTGCTTATAATGGGCTATGCATAATATTCCTGAGTTCATGCATGTTTAAATATGTTTCTTTAATAGCCTTGATTAAAAAGGACACATGACTGGATATGAAATCCTTGGTTTACACTTTGCTTCCTTGGATTTCTTTCTGTTCTTTTTTTTTCTTTTTAAGATTTGTTAGAGGGAGAGTGTGAGAACACAAGTGCGGGGAGGAGCAGAGGGAGTGGGAGAGAATCCCAAGCAGACTCCCTCCTGAGGTTGGAGTCCTTTGCTGGGCGGGATCTCACCGCACTGAGTTTAGGACCTGAGCCAAAATCAAGAGTCAAACCCCCAACCAAATGAGCCATCCAGGTGTCCTGCTTCCTTGGATTTCTTAATAAAGATGATACAATGTTGACTCACTTTGAATGTAAGGTTATCCTATATTGTCTTTTAAAAGTTTTAGTTTTGATTTTCATGTATTGGTAAAACATAACACCTAGAAAGTTTTATCTGAACTAGGTTAATTTTACCTTACTTTTTAAGTGGATAATTGTCCCCGAATCATTTATTAAATAATAATTTTTCTCATTTTAATACTACCTTTGTTATATATCAAATTTCTATATATACACAGATTTGAATTTGGTCTCTGTGTTCTGTTACATTGGCCTATTTGACCTAATACTGAAGTTTTCACCAATATAGATATATAGTAAATCTTCATAACTCGTTGGTAAGCTTCCTTTCTTTTATGCTAAAATTTTCTGCTAATGTAAGTCCCATATAAACTTCTAGAGAATTATTTGGTCTTGTTTTTAGCTGTGAACTAAAGCAGTAGCAACAGTTATTTATATTTCCTGAAACAAGGGATTAACCTAACATTTTATCACCTACTTTGTGCATGTATTACCTTATTTAATCTTAAGCAATTGTAACATGGGTATTACTCTGTTTTACTTTGAAGAAACTAAAACTTAGAAAAGTTAAATAATTTTATTCCATAAAGATTTGAGTGCCTACTATATGTACTACTCCCACGTGCTAGAGCTGGAGTGATAAATAAAACTGGTACTAGGGCACCTGGGTGGCTTAGTTGATTTAGCAACTGCCTTCAGCTCAGGTCATGATCCCAGGGTTCTGGGATCAAGTCCTGTACCTGGCTCCCCTCCCTCTGCCTGCCACTTCCCCTGCTTGTGCTCTCTCTCTGTCAAATAAATAAATAAAATCTTAAAAACAACAACAAACCACTGGTACTAATATGGTTTTTTTTCTAATACAGAGATTTTTAGAAAGACGTAGTGATCCTTGATAGATATAAGATATAGAATTGCTTGGTTATTTTGTTTGTTACATGTATTTTAAATGGTTAAGAAACGTACTAACTAGAATTTGCAAGATAGACAAAAGGTTTCAAGTCACCTGCATAATTGATTCTCCTGTCTACAAAAATATTTTAATTCATATCTACTTACTTCATAGTTTCTTGGCATATAATTTTTGTTACTACCCTACATATTTCAATCATGAATACATGACACGTGATTGTTCTTTTTTATATACATAACAAAATTCTGTGTAGTTGGGTGTGCTGTATTATAAAGCAGATCTTTTTAAGATACCACATGACTGCATTTTGGTAAATAGTTTATTAAAAGTGAGCTTTTTTGGATGGATCTTAGTGATACTGCACGATGGAAGGCATCTATATTAAGATAATGTTTGTTTATGTAGCCTTGTTTAGAGAAAAATGATCTCTTGCCAACTTTGCCATGAAATCATATGTGATGGCCTACTGTGGGGCTGGGGAGTTTCTGCTGATAACATAATATGTTCTGCTTTAGAGCTCATCTATTCTAAGAAAAAGACTTAAAGGAGGATGATGATAAGCTTGGACTACATATCGGATTTCTCTTTTGTGAAGTAATTCATTTATACTTGAAAGCTTGACTATGTAATTTGCTGTAATAAATGCTTATTTGCTGTTTCTTTTTAAAAGTGGTAGGCAAGACCTGAATGTTACTTGAATATTTTCCATGTGGAAATAATTGAAGATAGGTGTGGGAGAGTCCACTCCACTCAGAACTCTTTCAATACAGGGATGTCCAGCCAAGTTTTGTTTTTTCTGGCCATACTTTCAAGTATTTACATTTGGAAAACTTTCCAGTTACCTAATAGGGTTATTCATTTGGAAAGTTTAGATATGCTATATATTTTCTTAAATACATAAACTTATGCCAAGATTATGTATATTAGTATATATTATTTCTCCTCAGTGCTAGGTAGTTTGTTAGAATCAGGTTTTGGCACCAGAGAAAATCTTTGTTTCCAAATTTTACTCATTTGAAGGATTATTCTTATAATAGAAGATAGGGGTCTTGATGTTCAAAACTCTTGTAAAATTGCCATTAAAGATGAATTAAATGATAGGTTTAAAAGATAATTGCTACAATTCATTCAGTTATGAGTGGAAATTACATAATTATTTAATAGTTACCACAAATGTCCATTGTGGTCATATTTAATATTTATATTTAAAGGAAGGCCAAACACTACTTTTAGTTCCTAGTTTAAAAGCTATTATTTTGACAGATTTTGTTAATAGAACTACATATATATAAAACACATCTATATATGTTTATGTATTTACTTCATGCCATTATGAACTTATATTTTGTCATTATGAAATTAACATTAAAGAAATAATATACCATATGACTTAGTATCATTTGATTTTACTTCTAACCTTGCTCTTAATTGTTTCCTTAATTTCAAAAAAGAATTTGTGTGGTCCTATCTTTATACCTGATTTAAATAGGAAATTTAGATATTTGGCTGCTCAAATGAAAGTATTTGTCAATTGGGGTATATATTACTGTCTATTTTGTTTATATTGCCTTGTTCTTGATTTTGTCAGGTCTTGCTTTTTAGGTATACTTCTTGAGTCTTTGGTGGTGTGGTCTAGTCTCGTCTGGCCTGTGTGTAGGGAACATGGTGTACCCATAGGGTAAACACTTTGTCAAGCAGACTTAAAGAGTTGGAGAAGAGAAACATTGAGCTAACTGTACTTATCATGATGAGCACTGAGTAATGTATAGAATTGTTGGATCGCTATGTTGTACAACTGAAGCTAATATAACACTCTATGTCAGCTATACTTCAACAATAAAAATAAAAAAGACTTCTGAATCCCGAAAAAAAAAATGTTAAGCAATTTAACTATTAGGTAATCAGAAGATTATTTTTATAGTAGAATGAATTTACAAATAATACAAAGTTGAATGCAAAATGTGTTAATTTTTAACATAAGACAGGCATTCCAAATATTTTGGCTTTCATGTAGACTATACTCTCTATATCTATATCTGTATCTATATCTATAGTCTGTACTCTGATTGTCATAGGTTAGACGGAACTGAGAATAGGGTGAGATAAGAGAGTTATATGTTGATTACTTTATAACCTTTGGTGGTATTTTGGTAGGGACACTAAACTGGAATGTTGTGAGAAGTATTGTTTTAAGGTATTTACGCTTGACTCTTCAGGTGACTTTAGATACCTTTTTGGTGTCTAGGATACCTACCTAGGAAATTAATCTGACAGAATCTGCTTATCACGTATAAGGCCTCTTTATGGGTTGGTAGTTTAATACCTAGAGGCTTCCTGATGGTATACCTCTTTGTCTTTTCTCTATATCTGTAGAATTTTGATCTTGGTCTTCGTTTCAATCTTTTTGGTGTTTTGTTGTCATTATTGTTTAATTTTGTTAACTACATTCACATTTTCTTTCTTTATATTCAGTTGGGCCTTATATTTTTCTTTGCATAAATCTTGTGTCATGAGGAAATTTGTATCAGAGCATTTAATAATTAAACAAATTAACTATTGTGAGTGGATTTATTTTATATGAATAGTGCCTCACGAGTAAATTATATTGCAGTTGATTTCCTTTTTGTGGTGTTTTTACAGTGTTGCCAGTATTTTTATTTGTCCTCTGCCATATGTATAGATAAGTAATTACAAAAAAGCGTGCTCTTTGTCATATTCTGTAAATGGTGCTTTGCATTTGAACTGCAAAAAGGAGGGCATCCTTGTTTTATTTTTCTTTTAAAGATGGTTCTTTAAAGATGGTTCTTATTTTTTCTTTAATGGGAATCTTGATTTTCTTGTTTCATGTACTTGATATTTATCATTTTAAGAAAAACCACTCCCTATTTGTTTTAGAAATTTATGTAGAATACATGTTAGAACCCATTCACAAAACTGTAAACTATAAAATATGTGGGAATAAATTTAATAAGAAAGAAATAGGATTTGTATGAAGGAAATAACATTTTATTCTAGGGTCAAATAAATGAAGAGACCTACTGTTTTTCAGAATGAATAGCCCAGAGTGTAAAATACAGACTTTTTCAAAGTTTTATCCATCAGACTAATGCAGTTCCATCAAAATCACAACTTATTTTTTCTTTTTGAAGAGTGGGGGGAAACTTGACAACTTGATTTGCAAATATATAGAGTATATGAATGATAATATCCAGTAGAAGTTTTAAAACTAAAAATCTGACAGGTCTTTTATGATATTGCTTGCTATACTATAAAGCTGTAGTAATTAAAACATTGATAGTGATGCAGGAAGAGCCAGAAAGACTCCAAAAAAATGAAAAATAAGAAAATTGTACACACACACAAAGCACAAAGTTTTTTTTTTAATAAAAAACGTATTGAAATGCGAAGAAAACCATATATTTGAAAAGGAAACAGATTTGAGTCCATTAAAATGGAGTAGACTTCTCTAAGAAAAGATATTTTAACAAGATCAGACCAGTATAGTAGAAAATATTTACAACTTGTAGCAAAGTTTTAACAAAGAATGCTTGTAAATATAAGAACTTAAATTGGAAAAATAATTTATGACTTGAGAGTGATAAGAGGGATAAGGGAAAAGGGAATCCTTATTTAGGGAAGAAAGAAGTTAACACATTTTGAAGCAGTGTTAGAACTAGAAAATTATCATACTGAAAACTCCAGTGAAACAATTTAGGACAGATAAAACACTGAGTGCCAAAACCTTTGGGGAAGGACTGCTGGAAACAGGATATAGACCTAATACCAAGTTATTACCCCATGTATCACTTACTGTCACAAAGGGGAAAATGTGACTTTACAGATAGGAAGATCTGTAAGCTGCCACTTGAACCAAGTGGTTCAAACAGAGGATATATTTCTTGCTGTGATCTATAACACAGAATTATTTACGACCTTTGGAGTCTTCTTGCCTAGTATGTTTATTCTGTATCCAGTCAGGTCCCCATATCCCATGAGTTGTCAAAATCTTTTATTAATTGTAGGAGTTTTTCTGTAGCCTTTGTCTGCATTTTCTATGTAGATAGTCATACATACAAATAAAGACTGTTTTTCATTTCTTAATTTCCGGTTTGTATGCCTTTAGTCTTACTTTTTTCCTGACTGCACTTGCTAGGACTTCCAGTAAACATGCTGACTAGAAAAACCTCTTTGCCTTGTTCCTGGTCTTTTATTAGTTGTTTATTGTTAAATATAAAATTAGCTGTACGTTTATTTAGATGGTCTTTCATAGTTGAAGGAAATTTCCTTTTATTCCTACTTTGCTTTATTTTCGTTCTTTTTAATGAGAAATGGGTGCTGGATTTGTCTAGTGCCTCTTTTTTAGCGATTAAAATGATCATGTGTGTTTTCTTGCTTACTTCATTAATGTAATCTAATTCCTTGTTTGATTTTCAAATATTGAACCAGCTTTGTAGTCTTAACATAAACCCTACTTGCTTATGAGCTTTTATTAAATTTTGTATTGCTAGGTTGAATTTGCTTATTTTGTTGACGATTTTTGTATCCTCATGAAGGATGTTGTTTCTGCTGTTTTTTGAGGATTTCTGTATCCTTCATGAAAGATGTTTCTGTTGTTTTCTTACACTATCTTTGTCTTGCTTTTGTATTTTGAGTTGGAAAGTATTGCCTCCTATTTTCTAGAGTAAATTGTGTTTAATTGACATTATTTTTCCTACATGTTTTGTAGCATTTGTTATGAAACCATCAGAGCATTTTTGGCAGAATTTTAACTCCAAATTTATTTTATTTAATATATACCAGAAAATTCAGGATACTTTTTCTTTAATGAGTTTTGTTGTTTCATTTGTTTTGTTTTTTAGATTCCACATGAAAGGGGGATCATATGGTATATGTCTTTTTCTGCCTGACTTATTTCAGATAGCATAATGCCTTCTAGGTCCACTCATGTTGCAAATAGCAATATTTTATTCTTTTTTATGGTTGAGTAATATTCTTGTGTGTGTGTGTGTATGTGTGTGTGTCCACACAACATCTTCTTTATCCATTCATCCTTCCATGGACACTTAGATTGCTTCCATGTCTTGACCATTGTAAATAATGCTGGAATAAAAATAAGGGCGTATGTATCTTTTTGAATTAGTGTTTTTGTTTTTGTTGAGTATATACCCGGAGGTGGAATTGCTGGATCATATGTTAGTTGTATTTTTAACTTTTTGAGGAATCTTCACAATGTTTTCCATAGTGATTTCATCAGTTTACATTTCCACCAACAGTGTACAAGGGTTCCCTTTTCTCTACATCCTTGTGAACACTTGTTTTTTCTTATCTTTTTGATATTTGCTTGCCATTCTCATCGGTGTGAGGTGATAATCTCATTGCCATTTTGATTTGCATTTCCCTAAGGATGAATGGTACTGAACACCTTTTCATGTGTTTGTTGGCCATCTGTATGTCTTCTTTGGAAAAATGTCTTCTTTGGAAAAATGGGTCTTCTGCCCAGTTGTTGTTACTGTTGTT
Source organism: Mellivora capensis (assembly GCA_004024625.1). Lineage (NCBI taxonomy): Eukaryota > Metazoa > Chordata > Mammalia > Carnivora > Mustelidae > Mellivora > Mellivora capensis. The sequence goes on from PISX010007887.1 coordinate 73,961, forward strand.
GTTGTTATTTTCTTTCTTTCTTTTTTTTTTTTAGATGGGGGAGGGACAAAGGGAGAGAGAGGAAGGATTTTAAGCAGGCTCCACACTCAGTACGTGAGCTCTATGTGGGGCTTGATCTCAGAACACGGAGGTCATGACCTGAGCTGAAATCAAGAGTTGGATGCTTAATACACTGAGTCACCCAGGCACCCCCTCTGACCATTTAAAAAATTGGATTATTTGTTTTTTGGTGTTTAGTTATATGAGTTCTTTGTATATTTTGGGTATTAACCTTTTATCTCATATGTCATTTGCAAATATCTCTTCCATTCAGTGGGTTACCTTTCCATTTTGTTTATGGTTTCTTTCACTGCAAAAGCTTTTTAGTTTGATACAGTTCTAATTGTTCATTTTGCTTTTGTTTCCCCTGCCTGAGGAGACATATACAAAAAAATACTGCTTAGGCCAGTGTCTAAAAGTTTACTGCCAAAGTTTTCTTTTAGGAATTTTATGGTTTCAGATCTTACATTTAGGTCTTTAATCCATTTTGAATTTATTTTTGTGTATGGTATAAGAAAGTGGTCCAGTTTTATTCTTTTGCATGTAGCTGCCCAATTTTCTCAACACCATTTAATGAAGAGACTGTCTTTCCCCACTGTATATTCTTGCCTCCTTTGTTAAAAGTCTTAAGGTTTTCAAAGCAACAGGGCCACGTAGTAGTTTGCCTTAAAGTTTTCATGAATGCTTGGCTTGATCATTGGATTGCTTTTGAAAATCAATTTCTGAGTTAGCTATTAATACTTTTAATATATGTACAAAATTACACATTTGTAAACCTAACTTGAACCCCTGTAGAACAGACATTAGCAAGATTTTATGTAAAATTTTCTCTAGTATTAATAGAAAATTATAAGGAATTCCTTGCTGGTAAAATTTATGTTTACATTGAAACTATTCTCAAAACTTGTTAATACAAAATGACTGGACATATTTATCCTTATACAGTCAGTAGAAATCAAATATGCTGTTAAGAAATTCAGATTTTTAAATTAGTACTTACCATTAGTATAATGACCTGAAGTTATTTTACTGTGAAGTAATTTTTTCATCTATTTTTAAAAAATAAACTTTTAAGGGGCACTTGGGTGGCTCAGTTGGTTATGTGTCTCACCCTTGGTTTCTGCTCAGGTCATGATTTAGGGTTGTGAGATTGAGCCTGCATCGGACTGCTTAAGATTCTCTCCCTCTGCCCCTTCCCTGCTCTTGGGTGTGCACTCTATATCTCTAAAATAAATAATTCTTAAAAAAATAAGAATAAACTTTTAAAATAATCAGAGTATAATTTACATACAGAAAAGTGTAGATTAACTTTTCTATATTGATAAACTTTTACAAAATGAACACACCTTTGTAGTTGTATCATAGATCAAGATATCAGATTCTCTGAAGCCTCCCTGTGTCTTGGCCCAATCAAATAACCCCTTTACCCCAAAGTTAACTACTGTTCTGACTTTGTGATCAGAGATTAGTTTGTCTTATTTTTGAATTTGTTAAATTAAAAAAATATATATATATATACACATATCCCCACATGTGGCTTGTTTCACACAGCATTGTTTGTGAGCTGTATCTTGTTTTGTGTATGACATTGGTTTTCTTATTTTTACTGAGGTTCGGAATTTCATGAATATGTATATAGTACATTTATTTACCCCCTTTGCCAGTGTACAGTTTGGGTTATATAGAATTTTGGGCTCTTTAGCTGCTGTGACAAACTGTGTATAGCTTTTTGTGCACTATGTACACACTGTGTACCCAGGTGTGGTATTACTTAGTCATTGGCTATGGGTAATTTTCACCTTTGGTAGATACTTCCAACTAGTTTTCCATATTGGTCATATTAATTTACATTTCTCATGGCAGTGTATGAGAATACCAGTGGCTATACTTCTCACTCACACTTGGTATTGTCTGGTTTGTAGATAAATATTACTCTTTTTGATTGGTAGTAGTTTCGTGCTCACTTCAGCAGCATAAATACTAAGATTGGTAATAGTTTCTTATTGTGTTATCTGTATTACAATATTACAATATTGACAACCTTTTCAATATGCTTATTGGGTTTTAAAGGTTTTGTGTGTGTGTGAAGTTTTGTTTGGTCTTTAGCCTATTTAAAAAATTGGTTTGTCTTGTTCTTGATGACTTAAAGTTATTTTTCCAAAATAATATTTTGTTCATGAGTCCTTTGTTGGATATGTGCATTGCAAATACTTTCTCCTGCTCTGTAGCTTGCATTTTCACTTTTTTAAGCATATAACTTTCAAATTTTAATGAAGTCCCATTTCTTGTGTTGATCTTCATGTCCTGTTTAAGAAATCTTTTCCTGGGACGCCTGGGTGGCTCAGTGGGTTAAGCCTCTGCCTTCAGCTCAGGTCATGATCTCAGGATCCTGGGATGGAGCCTCACATCGGGCTCTCTGCTCAGCGGGAAGCCTGTTTTCCCCTCTCTCTCTGCCTGTCTCTCTTCCTACTAGTGATCTCTGTCTGTCAAGTGAATAAATAAAATCTTAACAAAAAAAGAAGGAAAGAAAGAAATCTTTTCCTATCTCAAAGTCATGATATTTTTCTGTCATCTCACAGAAGAAGCTTTATTGTTTTAACCTTCATTTTTAGGTCTCTAATACACTTTTTCTTCTTTCTTTTTCCAAGGACTGTGGATAGATAAAGTTGATGGATTTTAATAGTAGTAGTGATAGAAAGTCTATTGGTATGGTTTACTCATATAAGAAAACATTTCTATTTGATTTTTATATGTAGTATTGTAAATTCTGATATGATACCATTTTCTGTTAGTAAGTACATGATTTGTATTCTGGTAATTTTTTAAAAGGAATTTAAAAACACTTTCCCTGACTTTAAAAGAGGCAGTTTGAGTTTATATTATATATCTAAATATATTTTAAAGGTTTTATTTATTTGAGAGAGAAAGCAAGAATGTGAGCACGAGCAGTGGGTGAGGGGCAGAGGGAAAGGGACAAGCAGACTCCCCATCAGGCATGGAGCTGATGCAAGGCTCGGTTTCAGGACTGTTTCATGACCTGCACTGAAGGCAGACACTTAACTGACTGAGCCAGCCAGGTGCCCCTAGTTTTATGTAATACTATGTCTTGTTCTTTTTTTTTTTTTCCCCCCAAAGTAGGCTCCACACTTAATGTGGGGCTTGAACTTGCAACTCTGAGATCAAGAGTTGCATTCTCTACCAACTGAGCCAGGTAGGTGCCCCAGTTTTGTTTAGTTTTTGAAGAATCCTAGTACCATGCCTTAAAGACATTGATTTGTGCAATGGCAGCTGCTATATCTCTGAGTAGGCAACTTAATTTCTACAAGGCTTTTTTTTTAATCTGTAAAATGGGGAGTAAATGAGGTTATTAAAGAAAAGTGTGTTTTAAGTTTTTTCAAGTCCTGAGCGATGTGCCTGGCAAATAATAATAGCTCTATAATATTTAGTGCTTTTTTTCTTGCACCTTTGAACTTTGTTTTGAAGGCTGTTTTGACTTGACACTTGACTGAAAGGGTATATACTATATTTATTACAAAATTATTTACAAATAGCTTTTGTAAATAGTAAAATTAGTTTATATATTTGCCTTTATTCTGGATAAAATATTTTAATTTTTTTCTACTAACCTTAGGTTATCTTTTAAAATGCTTCTTATGTTAATTAAAAAAAATAGAATGAGGGGAGCCTGGATGGCTCAGTTGGTTAAACATCTGCCTTTGGTTCAGGTCATCTCAGGGTTCTGGGATCATGTCCCACATTGGGCTTCTTGCTTCTCCCTCTGTCTGCCACTCCCCCCCATTGTGCTCTCTCGCTCGCGCTCACTCTCTCTGACAAACAAATAAGATTTCTAAAAAAAAATAGAATGAATACTTCGTAAAGAATTTTTTCCACTTCAGTGACTAGTACTTTAACTCTATAGTTAGATTGTTTAGGTGCTACTTACAAGTTGGTAACTACAGATACTAGAACGTAGTATATGACATTTTATATTAATAGTTAGGAAGAATTTAACATATGAGTGCTTCTCTGAGATGTTGTTAGTTTGCTGTTGTCATGGTCTATAATTTTTAAAATCTGATTTGTTATAGAGCTCATTCTTTGTAGTCTAGTAACTACCAATATCTTGATAATTCATTAGCTTTTCTATGTATTACATATAAAATTTAAATTATTTGTAAGATTAAGAAAAAATGTTTTATATTTATCATGTGCCAAAGTTTCAGCATGTGATTTGTTTTTAAGTGTTGTAGAAAAACAAACTTATTCTCATATAAGTTGGATTCTTGGGTATATTTTACAGAGTAGGGGTAACTTCTGAAGTGGAAAAACTATTTCTTCTTCTCCTCCTCCTCCTCCTCCTCCTCCTCCTCCTCCTCCCTCTTCTTCTTCTTCTTCTTTTTTTTTTTTCTTATTTAGGTAGTCTCAACCAGCAGGGGGATTTTTAAAGGGCTGTCTAAGTATTAGGTAAGTACATAATCTCAGTGTTAAAATATTTTACATGTTATTTAAGTTTGCAAGTATGTTACTTTAATGTCGTTTACAAGAGCCTATGTAAATTACAAATATAATTCATATTTCTTTTAATTTTTACCTGGTACTGGAATTTCTTTAAACTTAATCTGATCCCCTTCTGCTTCTTTGTACACATTGTATTTAGAAAATTCTTTCTGTGTGCAATATAAGTATTAAAAGACTTAGAAAGTAGTAGTTTTAGTGGGCAGGAATGCTAATACTTTGGTAAATGAAACAGAATTATCCTCATGTAAGATTTTTGTAGCAGTTTTCTATTAGCTGTTAATAGTAGTACAAATTTCTTTAGCCATACATTATTTGACTCCTCCTTACATTAGGTCCTGTTCACCACAGTAAGTCAACATGAATCATTCATTTTTATGGAAAAAACATTCCATTATATACCACATTTTGTGTATCCATTCATCAGTTGATGGGTTGTATCTACTTTTTGGCTATTAGGAATGCTTCTGCAGTGAACATTTTTGCTTAAGTTTTTGTGTGGATGTATGTTTTTCTTTTAGATATATGCTTATAGGTGTGGGATTGCAGGGTAATGTGATACCTCTCTGTTTAACTCTGAGGAACTGTCAAAGTGGGTGCACTATTTTATAATCCCACCAACAGGAGATGAGGGTTCCAGCTTATCCACATCTTCGCAGACTCTTGTTATTGTTAGGCTTTTTCGTGTTTTAGTTGTCCTAATGCGTGTAAAGTGGTATTTCATTGTGGTTTTGATTTTCATTTCTATAATGACTAAAGATGAACATTACTTCGTGTGCTTATTGACCATTTACGTATGTTCTTTGGAGAAGTGTTTGTTCAAATCTTTTGTCCATTTTTTAATTGGGTTATCTTTTTATTGTTGAATTGTAAGTATTCTTTATATATCCTGAAGACTGTTCCCTTATGAGATACATGATTTGTAACTACTTCCTCCCATTATGTGGATTGTCTATTCACTTTATTTCTGATGTCTTTTGAAGCAAAAAAGTTCTTAATTTTGATGATGTTCAATCATCTATATTTGTTGTTGTCGTTGTTGCTTGTGCTTTTGGTGTCATATTGCAAATGTAATTTTAAAAAAGATTTTAGTTATTTATTTGAGAGGAAAGGAATGAGAGAGAGCGCGCGAGAGAGCACATGAGCAGAGGGAGAAGCAGACTCTCCGTTGAGCAGGGAGCCAGATGTGGGGCTCCATCCCAGGACTCCAGGATCATGACCTGAGCTGAAGGCAGACGCTTAACCTACTGAGCCATCCAGGCACCCCGCAAATGTATTTTTAAATTAGTGTAAATCTGTGACAAAATTTTAATTATCGCAGGACTGTGAAGTATTGGCATTTCTTATGTTTGACAGCCAAAGCCCAAAGGAAGCAATTATCTTTTATTTGTGCTTCAATTCCTTATCTAGTTTTTTAAAGCAAAATGTTTTATTTTGATTACATGGGTTACTGTGAAAATGTTAGCTGTGTGTGATATATTCATTGATATTAGTCTTGTGAATTCATGTTTAGTTTTTTGGCTTGGGTAATACTTTATCATGGCACTTAATGTGTATTTGATGTCAAAGCTTAATAAACCATTGCCTTTTAGGTTAACAGTATTATCAGAGTTCTTTTTATCTTTTCTGTGAAGAGAGAATAGATTTTGAGAATCTTATTGATTTTAGTCTTGTGCAGGGTATTTGCAGGCAATAATATTTTGATGTATGTGTAAACTTATATGTGAAATATGTATATTTTTCCCCTCTGCTTTACTTAGATATGTGTCATCTTGATTTTTTAAAAAATTTTATTTATTTATTTGACAGACAGAGATCTAAATAGGCAGAGAGGCAGGCAGAGAGAGAGGGGGAAGGAAGCAGACTCCCAGGACCCTGGGATCAAACCTGAGCTGAAGGCAGAGGTTTTAACCCACTGAGCCACCTAGGCGCCCCTGTCTTCTTGATTTTTATGGGACAGTTTTAGTTCCTTATTTTTTATCATTGTGCGGCTTTTATCAATTGAAGGCATATTTCAGAATGAATTGTTCTATAATCTTGTCTAATGTAAGTTTATAGAGAAATGTCATTTAACAGTGGAATATCACCACTCTTAGTAGCCTTCGTTTTCTGTGTAAGGACAAGGGATTGTAATATGCTATAATAAATATATTTTTATTAGAGAAATTTACTTTAGTTTTTATTATTCACATTATCTAATACTTTTGTATTAACTTCAGAAATCTAAAGTATTTTTATGAGATTTTATAGAGCTAAGGTTATTGATATTCATCTTTATATTTGTTTTTAAATCATTTTAAACCATTTGTTAACAATCAAGTGTCCATTGGATGGGTAATATTCTTCACGTTGATATTTTTATGGTTTTTATTATACCATCCATGGACATTTTGCAATGGAAAAGGAAATAAAAACTGACATATCTCATTCATGATGGTGTTATATTTTCTATTGTAATTAAAAATGGAAAGATTTAGTTGAGAGTTACTTCCCTCTATTGTATATGTTGAATATGGTAATTAAGATGATTTTGATAACCTATTTATGGCTGAATTAAGGTAAAATGGTTTTCATGCAGTATATGTTTCTTCTCTTATGCTATATGCTTACTAACATAAAAGAATATATATTCTCTAAGTATTTGTATTTGAATTGGGGATTTAATATTAGTAGAGACCCCTTTCTCTTACAAGAGTAAGGATTGGGTAATCCTAAGGATTGAGTAATTGGGTAAATTAGTTAAACCACTAATTTGTCACTAAAGTCAGTGGGGGCTGCTTTATATTATCGGTAGCAGATTCTCAGCCCATGTCTTAGAGTTTGCTGTTCTACTGATGTAATTCATAATACACCTTGGGTAGGGTTGTATGGACAAAAGAGTTAAATTATTCTTTATCAGAAGGGTCTTTCACTACTTACTGATACTACTGAGGAAAGCTGAAATGGACTTGGATTATTCTAAATGGCAGGTTATTTTTGTACAAATTTCTGAAAACCATTACATAGTAGTATTTGACTCCCTTTTCTCCCAGTACAATTTATGTAGTAACATTATACAAGGAAGTTTTCCTAAAAGCTTTTTCCTTTGGAATTTACCTCTTTTTAAATGAAAAGCTTGATCCAGAGTAACCCACTTTTAATCTAACCATCATCTCAATTTTATTCTTATGAATACAAGGTTTCCATTCTCCTGACCTTTCTTCACAATTTTCCCAGTCTATTAACTGAAATAATTACAACCATTCATTTCTTTTGTTTTGTTCCTTGTTCATGGACTACCTTGATTTGCTAGAGTTCTACCCTATTACTGTGTTTGCAGCTTTCTAGTATAAATCAATACTTTTCCCCTAGCTTTAGCCTCAGTGCTTTCTGGTAATCCTTTTCTCATTTTGATCTTCTGTTTCATTTTACGTATTAGTTATTTGGAATCTTTCCACTGTCCTCAAAAGACGAGTTGTATTTCTGTTTTCCTCATTCTTTTCTCATTTCATATTTTATACTTTCTTTCCTCAGTCTGTCTTTATTCAAAGAACATGATGTTTTCATTTATTTCAAAGGCTAACATCTATATTCTTAATTTTATCCCATCTCTCTTTCACTTGAACCTTGCTGTTTGCTGTTTCTCTCTTTACTTTGTTCCATGCTGGGTTCTCTGTCTTATAGTCACTTAAACTTTTTCCCTGTCCTTCCCATTATCACTGAGCTTATTTGATTCATATAGACTCTAGATGTCCAGTTTATCAATTCATTTTCAACTACCTTCTGCAGTTTGACTGTTGTTTCTACTAGCATTCTGTTTCCTCAAGTAAAAGTAATCTTCTTTTCTTACCTTACCAGGTAGATAGACATTAGTTAGGCTGATGTTAAAATGTTTTATGTTCAGGCACCTGGGTGGCTCAGTAGGTTAAGCATCTGCCTTTGGCTCAGGTCCTGATCCCAGGGTCCTGGGATCTAGCCCTGCATCATCAGGTTCCCTGCTCGGTGGGGAGCCTGTTTCTCCCTTTCCTCCCTGCTTGTGCTCTCTGTTGCTCTCTCTCTCAAGTAAATAAATAAAATCTTTCAAAAAGTGCTTCATATTATCCCCAAGTTAAGGCAGTTCCAGTTGCTAAATCTGTAATCTATCCTACTCCTTTTCAGCATTTGGTATTTTGCTTCTTTTTAACATTCTTTTCTCCTTTGTCTTCTGTAATACTGTACTTTATGGTTTTTCTGTGATGTCTCCGACTACATCATTATTATGTTTTTTGTTACTGCTTTTTTCTTTTATATACCTCTTAAGTATAAACTGGGTTGAAGCTTTGCTCCTTGCTCCTCCGTATCACATATCCTTGCTAGTAGATGGTCTCTGTTTTTATTATATAAATTATCACAGATTTGTAATGACTCACAAAGGCCATGTATTTCTTCATTACCTGTTTTGCCTCAGTTATTATGTCCTTAGCACCCCAAAATTATTATTTCTCATACTGAAAAATTTGCCTTGAAAATGTTTGATACATGGTTAGAACTTAGTAAATGCTTTTTGAATTAGTGAATGAACTCATTATCTGAGTGTCCCAGTCTGTTTTTTTTTAATATAATGAATTTAACCATTCACCTATTCTCATGTCACAGAGCCTATAACATCTTTGACCAGTTCTTTTTTTTTTTTTTAAATATTTTATTTATTTATTAGACAGATCACAAGTAGGCAGAGAGTCAGGCAGAGAGAGAGAGGAGGAAGCAGGCTCCCCGCTGAGCAGAGAGCCCGATGTGGGGCTCGATCCCAGGACTCTGAGATCATGACCTGAGCCGAAGGCAGAGGCTTTGACCCACTGAGCCACCCAGGCACCCCCTTTGACCAGTTCTTGTCTATACTTGTTAACATTAATGATTATATATATATTTTTAATTATTATATTTTTACCCTAAACTTAACCAATGAGGTAGATGGTATTCTCATTTGTAGATGGTAGAAATAGGGATCACAGATTGTCATTTGCTTATGGTTTCACAGATTGTGGTGGAGTTGAAAATTAAAATTAGGCTTCTGATTACACGTTTTCTGGTTTTCATAGAAAACATTGTTTCTAATGATAAAAGCAGTATGATGGATAAGAAATTACTGTCTGTGTGCTATGTGAGTTAAGGGAAAAAAGACTAGAAGAAGGTAGGAGTACTTCAGATTCTTACATGATGAAATGAAGGTTCTAATTTTGAGGTAGGAAAGAAAATCAAGGATGTGAGAAGTTTTTCACTAAACATTGATAGAATTTTGAGATTCTGACATCTGGTTATGATGCAGTAATACCAGTGAAGTAGTTGAGTGAATCATCCTTCAGATAACAGTTATAAAATCTGGGTAAAATATTGAAAGAAAAACTTCCAACTGTTTGAAAGCAGCAGAAAATGACCAAAATGAGGCAGAAGCCAGATAAGCCTGCAACTCCACTGTGTAGCTTTCTTGGCTTTGGCTGCATCTCAGCCTCTTGCAGTTCAGTGGCAGAGGATAGAAATTAGGGCTAGCCAAGCTATATACTGGAGTATACTGAGGGAAATTCTAGAAAAAAGAGAACCATCGAAGAGGTAAAAACTGATGGAATTTTTCACTAGTCCACTGGCATTGCAAGCAGTTCTAAAGGAAGTTTATTAGTTTGAGGGAAATGGCACCAGATTACAAGGGCCATCTACACTAAGGAGTCAACATAAAAAAAAGGTGAATATGTAGGTAGTTATAAAAACTGTACACACTTTTATTAATTAAAAAATTACCTATGATTAAAGCAAAAACTATGTATTTTTAAGTTTAAAACGTATATGAAAATAATAGCCCAAAGTTGGGGTATTTTTGGCTTAATTTATATTTCTCTGATGTTAATATTGAGCATCTTTTTGTGTGTTGGCAATTTGAGAGTCTTCTTTGGTGTCTTCTCACGATTTTGAGAATTGACCTATTATATAATATTCAGGATAGCATGTCATAATAAGACATGACAAATTGACATTAATATTTAATATTCAGGCTTATGAATATTGTTTATCTTTTATTTAGGTTATCTTTTAATTGTTTTTGGTAATATATGGCAGTTTTTATTTTTTTAAAGTGATAAGAAATACTGAACTCTATACTAATTAAGCAATAATCCTCATTTGCTCCTCTCCTAGGCCCTGGTAATATCTAATCTACTTTCTGCCTATATGACTTGGCCTGTTCTAGACATTTCATATAAGAGGAATCATCCAGTATTTGTCCTTTCGTGTCTGACTTTTCACTCAACATAAAGCTTTCAAAGTTCATTTGTGTTGTAGCATGTATCAGAATTTAATTTCTTTTTATGGCTGGATAATATTCCACATTTTATTTATTTACACAAAGTATTTAAGTGGTTGTTTCCCCCTTTTGGGGGAAATGTTTTAATGGTTGTTTCCCCCTTTTGGCTTTGTGAATAACGCTGCAATGAACATTGGTTTAGACGTATCCAAGTCCTCTTTTCCATTCTTCTGGGTATGTATGTAGAAATGGGGGACGCCTGGGTGGCTGTTGGTTAAGCCGCTGCCTTTGGCTCAGCTCATGATCCCAGAGTCCTGGGATCGAGTCCCGCATCGGGCTCCTTGCTCAGCGGGGAGCCTGCTTTTCTCTCTGCCTCTGCCTGCCGCTCTGCCTGCTTGTGTTCTCTCTCTCTCTCTCTCTCTCTCTCTCTGACAAATAAATAAATAAATAAATAAAATCTTAAAAAAAAAAAAAGAAATGGAATTACTGGGTCATGTGGTAGAATTCTATGTTTAGCTTTTTGAGAAACTGTCAGACTCTTCTCCAGAGTTGCTTCACCATTGTGTTTTACTACCACTAGTTTACAGGGGTTTCAGTTTCTTTATATCCTCACCAATGCTTGTTATTTCCTGTTTATAGTACCTTTTGGGGTTAGATTTCTTAGGATTTTCTACTTAAACAATCATATGAACAGAAACAGTTTTATCTCTTTTTGATCTTTTTTTCTTTCTCTTACCTTTTTATGTTAAATTTCTGCAGTATAATTAGGAGTATAAATAATGAGAACAGACATCATTGCCATGTTCCCAAACTTAGGGAGACAATATTTCACTCTTAAAACTGTTACTAGCCATAGGACTTTCATAGATACCCTCATCTGGTTGAGGAAGTTCTTTACTGAGTGGTTTTGTTTGTCTGTTCTTAATCGTTAATGGTATTTGATTTTGTCACTGGCTGCTCTACATTTATTGCCATGAATATTTAGTTTTTTTCTTTTTAAGCTATCACTCTGACTTAGGCTAAGTGTTTTTCATGTTAATTCTACATTCTTAGGTAAACTCTGCTTTGTTGGGACACATTGTTTTTTTTTTT
>PISX010007888.1:0-85888 GCA_004024625.1 Mellivora capensis
GGGTTGGGGAGGAGGGGGGAGGAGAAGGAAAAGGGGGAGGGGAGGAGAAGGATGAGTTCCTCCTTGAACTTGCTCCAACCTCAGCTCTCCATGCATAGGCTTCCCTGACTTCCCAGACAGGAGAGCCAGGGAATATCAGCTGCCAGTGTCAGGATATCAATATCTTACACAAGCCAGACTCTTCAAAGGCGTCCTCTCTGGCCTTCACCACGACCCTGCCAGGAACAGGCATGCCTTTGAATGTGTTGCTGTTTTTATGGATGAGGAGACTGAGGGGCGCCTGGCTGGCTCTGTCCTGTGGTAGAGCATGCCACTCTTGATCTCAGGGCTGTGAGTTCAAGCCCCATGTTAGGTGTAGAGATGACTTAAAATCCTAAAAAAGAAAAAATAAATAAAAAACCTGAGACCCAGGTAGGTTCAGCTACTTGCCCAAGGTCAAGGTAAGCATAGTGAGCACAGACCAAGGCTCAGGCCACACTTATTTGGTAGCTTTGGGGAAGTCCCAGGGCCTCTCCAGCTTCAGTCATCATCTTTTAAATGGGAATAGGGGTGCCTGGGTGGCTCAGTCGGTTGGGTGTCTGCCTTCAGCTCGGGTCATGATCCCAGGGTCTTGGCATGGAGCCATGAGACAGGCTCCCAGAACATCAGAGAGCCTGCTTCTCCCTCTCTTTCTGCCCCTGCTCCTGCACTCATGCTCTCTCTCTCTCTCTTTCCAATAAATAAACAAAATCTTTAAAAATAAATAAATAAAATAAAATGGGGGCAATAAAACCAGCCTCATGCAGAGGGGTGGGGTAAGAATTGGGGCACAGAACTAGTACTCAACCCTTTTTCAGTGATTGTTAGCTTCTCCCTCCAACTTCTCCTTCCTCCTATGTCTACACTCTGAGACTTTCCCCAGTGTTCAGTGTTGCAAACCTTCTTTAGGAGGAGGAATTATTTTCCATCTCTGCAAAGCCTTGAGAAACCTGGTAGGCACTGGTTCTATGGATGGGGAGAAAGACTGGGAGGAAACGAAGTGACAGTGCCTAATGTGAGAGTCCCTGAGTCTGTTGACCAGAACTCTTAGGTCACTTTGCAGGGGTGGTGAGCCGGACACGTCACAAACCAGACCCTGCAACTTTCCTCCCTCTACCTTCAACCAACTCAGTTCTGCACAGCTGCTCAAGGGGCTTTCTGCCCCAGCCCAGTGCCTGACTTGCAGGGTTTATGGTGCCTGTGATTCTGCTCAGGCCACTGGTTACCCCGAGAAAGTCCTTAGCCTTTCCCCTTTGCCAATGTCCTTCCCTTCTGTGCTTCAAAAATGAGCTCCTAATGTAAATGCCAGTTATTGCCCTTTTTAAAAAAGATTTATTTATTTATTTGAGAGAGAGAGAGAGAGTGCGCCCAAGCAGGAGGGGCAGGGAGAGGGAGAGAGAATCTTGAGCAGACTCGTGTCGTGGAGCCCGACACGGGGCTCGATCTCATGACCCCAAGTTCATGACCTGGGCTGAAACCAAAGTTGGTCACTTAACTGATTGTACCACCCAGTTTCCCCGCATTTATTGATCTTTTAAAAAAGTCTTAGTATCAACCTATGAGTAAAGTTCAGAAGAGTTCATCACAGTTAGGGAACAGAGGTTAATGCTACATACCCCAGAAGTCACACGTGACAGAAGTTGAGAAGGGAGGGGTAGGAGATGGAGGGGCCAGGCAGATATCCCTGCTTTAACTTGAGTCCTCAAGGGATCCTGCCTACTGATGATGGAACATGAAATAAAGGAATATGTTATTTAAAGTTGTGTAGGCAACCAGTCTATGTACGAAAATAACAGTAAAATTGTATTAGGAGGACTTGGGGAGGAGACCCGACGGTGCAATTTCTCCCCTATAAAACAAAATCAAGAAATGGCTGAACACATATAATATTTAGAGGCAAATAGCATGAATGGTTAAAATCGTTCAAAATGGCTTGGACCTGAATAGACGTGTCTCCAAAGAAGACATACGATGGCCAATAAGCACATGGAACAATACCCGGCACAAAAATAAAAATGAAAAGACGGTCAGTATCAGTGGTCATTAGGGAAATCCAAATCAAAACCACAACGAGATACCACCTCACACCCTTGAGAATGGCTATTAAAAAAATAACAATAAAATAGGGGCGCCTGAGTGGCTCTGTCGGTTAAGCATCTGCCTTCGACTCAGGGCATGATCTTGGGGTCCTGGGATTGAGTTCCACATGGCACTCCCTACTCAGCAGGGAGCCCGCTTCTTCTTCTCCCTCTGCCACTCCTCCTGTTTGTGTGCACTCTCTCTCTCTGTCAAAATAAATAAATAAAATCTTAAAAAAATAACAAAAAGTAACTATCAAATAAAACAGAAAGCAGTAAGTGTTGGCGAGCAGGTGGAGAAACTGAAAGCCTTGTGCCTTGTGGCAAGGATGTAAAGTGGCGCCACCCCTGTGAACAACAGCATGGCCGTGTCTCAAAAGTGAAGAATTATCCCTCCGTGATCTAGCAACTCCACCTCTAGTAGGAAACACTGCAAGTAGGAACTTGAGCAGACATCCATACACGTATGTTCGTAACAGCATTATTCATGATAGCCAAGAGACGGAAACAACCCAGATGCCTCCTGGTGGGTGATTGAGTAGATGACCCAAAGGTGGTATGTCCATACAATGGAATTTATTCAGCCTGATAAAGGACGGAAACTCTCACGTGTGTTATAAGAGAAGCGAACCTTGAGGACATGATGTTAAGTAAGATGAGCTAGACGCAAAAGTGCAAACACTTCCAGGAAGTACCTAAGATGGTCACATTCCATGGGAAGGAGAGTGGTGGTTGCCTGGGGCGGGGGAGGGGGGAGTGGGCACTTAGTGTTTAATGGGTATAGAGTTTTCATCTGGGAAGATGAAAAGGTTCTGGAGATGGATGGTGGTGATGTTGCACAACAGCTCAAGGGAACTTAATGCCCCTTAGTGCCCATGCACTTAAAAATGGTTAAAATGGGGAGCACCTGGGTGACTCAGTGGGTTAAGTGTCTGATCTTGGCTTTGGCTCAGGCCATGACCTCAGGATCCTGGAATGGAGCCTCTCCTAGGGCTCCATGCTCAGCACATAGTCTGATTGTCTCTCTCCCTCCCCCTCTGCTCCTCCCTCTCTCCCTTGCACACATGCTTCTTCTCTCTCAAATAAATAAATAAACTTTTAAATATAAATAATATTTTAAATATTTTATATTTATATATAAACATAGATACATATAAATATAAATAAAATTTTAAAAATAAACTTTTGGGGCGCCTGGGTGGGTCAGTGGGTTAAGTCTCTGCCTTTGGCTCAGGTCATGATCTCAGAGTCCTTGGATCGAGTCCAGCTTCTGGCTCTCAGATCAGCAGGGAGCCTGCTTCCTCCTCTCTCTCTCTCTCTGCCTGCCTCTCTGCCTACTTATGATCTCTCTCTGTCAAATAAATCTTTTAAAAAATAAATTAAATTAAAAAAATAAATAAACTTTAAAAAATGGCTAAAATGGTAAAAACAAAATGGTAAGTTTTATTTATGTCTATTTTGTTACAGTAAAAAAGAGTTCTATTTGGAGCGTGGGACTGGGAGCAGGAGTAGAGCAGAGAACCAATTCTTTTTTTGTTAAAAGCCTTTTTCTTGTTTTATTTTCCTAAAACAGTTACCTGTTTGTGGTTTTTAATTTTTTTTAGATTTTATTTATTTTTAAGTAATTTCTACACCCAATGTGGGGCTTGAACCTACAACCTTGAGATCAAGAATCATGTGCTCTACCAACTGAGCCAGCCAGTTGCCCCATACATGTTTTATCTCAATAAAAAAAGTGGGTTTTGTTTTTGTTTTTGTTTTTGTTTTTGATAGAGAAAGGGAGAGAGCCTGAGCATAGGTGGGGAGGGGTAGAGGAAAAAGGAGAGAGCAAATGGAGTTCCATGCGGGGCTGGATCTCACCTGAGATCATGATCTGAGCTGAGGTAGAAATGCAGAGCTCCCAGAGGAGAGGAGGAAAGTAGAGACTGCTAGCAGACCAGACGAAGGAAAAGGGAGAGGAGGATGAAGAAGTGTTCTGATTTTGTTTTGGGGTGTGTGTGTGTGTGTGTGTGTGTTTAAGTAAGCTCCACACCCAACGTGGGACTTGAACTCATGACCCTGAGATAAAAAATCCGACACTCTACCAACAGGGACAGCCAGGTCTCCTGGATTCTCATTTTGAAAGAAAGGATGACAGTGCCCGGAGATAACATAACACTCATACTCTGCCTGTCCGATGTGACAGCCAGTACCTGAAGCAAAAAAAAAAAACAACAAAAAACAAAAGAAGCCTGATTAAAAAAAAAAGAAAGAAAGAAAGAAAGAAGTTGTCTTAAAAATGGCTGTTTCTGATATTCAACTGAAAGTGAAAATTGGGAACTGGTTCTGAACTGCCAGGCAGAGTAACATTATTTTGATCACAACTGGTAACTGATGGCAGACACAGGCAGATAGGATCTTAAAACAATCACAATTTTCCGACAACTCAAAACTAAAAAGCTAAACAAGCTGCAATCCTAGCATCTGCCATAGGTTGTGAAAGCCTTGCTTTTGTAAGACGTGGAGGGCAAAAATCTTTTTTGGATGATGTGATTTTTAACTTTCCTTGGGTCAAAGTTAGGAACTAAGGTCAACCATGAAGTCTTGGGTAAAAACCGAGTATTATCAGACCCAAGAAAATTTATCTTCCTTTACTCACTCATTGGTTCTGCAGACATTCACTGAGTACCTTTTTGGAACCAGGCTCAGTGCTGGGCCCTCTGGCCTGAGATATGAATGAGCCAGGACCTCTGTCCTTAGGGAACTCAGTGTCTAGCAGAGAACAGTTATCCTGAGACCGACAATGACGTGCCATGTGGCCAGTGCTGTGGGAATGGGGAAGAGGGGACCGGCACCTACCCTGGGCACGTCCCAGAAGGTCCCCTAGAGATGTGAGCTGGTTCCTTGAAAAAATGAACAGTGTGTTAATTTCCTATGCCTGCTGGAATAAATTACACACATTTGGTGGCGTACAAACAACAGAACTTTGTTCTCTTGGGATTCTGAAGGCCAGAAGTCTGAAGTCAGTCTTATGGGACTAAAATCAAAGTGTTGGCAGGGCTGGTTCTTTCTAGAGGTTCCAGGGGGAAATCATTTCTTGTCTCTTCCAGCTTCTCGTGGCTTCAGGTCTGCCTTGCCTGCAACCACATCATGTCTAATCTCCCTCAGCCTCCTCCTCCTCTATGTCCAGCCTCCTCTGCCTCTCTTGTGAGGACACTTGTCATTACACTGAGGGCCCTTGGATGATTCTGGATGATCTTTCCGTCTCAAGATCCTTAATTCAATCACATTTGAAAAGAGTCCCTGGCCGTGTAAAGTAATGTATTCACAGGTTCCGGGGATGCAGACATGAACATCTTGGGAAACCATTAGGCAGCCCGCTGTAGACGGGACTGGGAGGAGAAACTGTGGATGGCCGATGGGATGTTACAGGGAAACATATATCAAGGGAATATGGTGAAAGTGTATGTGAAGGCAGAGAACAGGTATATTCTGGGAGTAGCCAGTAGTTTTATATCTAGGAAGATATATATCTATCTATATCTATATATATATCTAGGCCCTCAGATATATATAGATATATATATATATCTTCCTCAACAAATGGAGATTTATGATTGAGGACATCCAGTCTGGGAGATGGAGAGTCCTGGTTGGTCATGGGTCCCAAGATGGCCGAATGAGAATTTGATCTCAAGTTTCTCTCCAACATATGGTAACTGTGTTCATTCATTCCTTGTTTATTTATATTAATTTTTCTGCATTGTAACATATTATAAAAGTAATATGTGAACCTTGTGACAAATATTCAAGGTACACAGTGTTAAAGGGGTGAATATTCTTCCAAACGTTCCTAGGCTCATATAAATATGTAGGCATATGTATGTGTTTCTCCATCCCCTCTCTCTATTTTTTTTCCCAAAAATGAGATCATGTTGGAGAATTGATGAAATCTGAATGAAGTCATGGATTGTGTAATAGTGTTGGTATTATGTAAGAGGTTTCCTCATAGTAGGGAGCTACATGCCGAGGTATTTACAAATGAAGAGGTATTGTGTCTACAGCATACTCCTAAATAGTTTAGAAATATGTATATATTTCTGTAGTTAAATGTTAACAGTTGGGAAATCTGGGTAAATGGTATCCAAGAATTCTTTCTGCTATCCTTGCAACTTTTCTGTAAGTCTGAAATAATGTCAAAGTAAAAAAGAAAAAAAATTAATGAGATTGTGCCATATGTCATCTACCTTACTCAATGACTTGCATTTTTTACTTGATCATACACAACATTTTTTTTTCCAGGTCAATACATATAGTTCTACTCATTCTCTTTAATGCTGCGGGATGTTCTTCAGCATAATGTTCCACTGCATAATACACTCTGGTTTATTCAACCATTCCCCTTTTGATGGATTTGACTTTATTTTTATTTTTTTAAAAGATTTATTTAGGGGCGCCTGGGTGGCTCAGTGGGTTAAAGCCTCTGCTTTCGGCTCAGGTCATGATCCCAGGGTCCTGGGATTGAGCCCCACATTGGGCTCTCTGCTCCGCGGAGAGCCTGCTTCCTCCTCTCTCTCCCTTCCTGCCTCTCTTGTCTACTTGTAATCTCTGTCAAATAAATAAATAAGGGGCGCCTGGGTGGCTCAGTGGGTTAAAGCCTCTGCCTTCGGCTCAGGTCATGATCCCAGGGTCCCGGGATCGAGTCCCGCATCGGGCTCTCTGCTCGGCAGGGAGCCTGCTTCCCCCTCCCTCTCTGCCTGCCTCTCTGCCTACTTGTGATCTCTCTCTGTCAAATAAATAAATAAATAAAAAGCCAAAATAAATAAATAAATAAATAAAATCTGAAAAAAAAAAAAGATTTATTTATTTATTTATTTATTTAAGAGAGGGAGGGAGAGAGGGTGAGAAAGAATACCAGGGGTGGGGGAGGAAGAAGGAGAGATAATCTCCAGCAGACCCCACTCCTTGACCCCAGCTAAGCAGGGAGCCCGACTAGGGGCTCAATCTCATGACCCCAAGATCATGACCGGAGTTGAAACCGAGAGCCAGATGCTTAACCGACTGAGCTACCCAGCTGCCCCTGATGGATTTCACTTTAACTGCCATCTTATCTATATTTTAAAGACTCATATACATTTTTATTTGTTTCTAGATTCTTTATGCTGTACCACTGATACTTGCCTGTGACAATTCTCTACTGTTTGGAGCTTTAGGACGAGTCTAATATCCGGTTGGGCCTGACCCTCGTGGCTATTTTTTTATCTCACGAAGTAAGTGGTCTTGGCAATTCTTGTACATTTATCCTTCCGTATGATTTTGATTTTTTCCCCTGTCTTATGCATTTTCAGATCATTTTACCCAGTTCTAAAAACAAAAATCTTGTTGGGATTTCTAATTGTGATTGCTTTCAATTTAAACATTTATTTCGGGACGGACAGATTTGCGGCAAATATGGCATGATTCTCTATTTGTGGAAGTATTTAAAGCAAGTCCATGTAGATAAATAAACCATAGAGAGAGAGATCATTTGCCTTAAAAGTTACTTTGGGGGCTCCAATCCTCAAGGGCTAACTGAATCTCTTTTTTTCAACCCACCACTGCTGGAACAGACCCAACTGCCCTTAGAAAAGCTGACTTCTTGCATAATGCTATTTGGCTCTTACACGTGTCTCTGTGTGGGTCCTTGGCACTCTTACCCATTTTCTTATCCCCATTCTACAGAAAGAGAAACAGGGGCTTGGAGAGGTAGAGTGACTTGCCAGGGTCACACTAGAGCTAACAGTCACAGTGCTGGCCTGATGCCCAAGCTTCTTTCAGGAAGCTATTATATCCTGCTCTCTTCCTGATCATGACCTTCTCAAGGGCCATGGTACTTGTGTTCCCTTTGGCATCTCCCCAAACAACCTGGACATCCAGGCACAAGGTGGCACTTGGTCTGGGGACTGCAGCCCAGGGCCAGTCTATTCTTTCCAAGGAAAAAGCTGTCCACAGATGACAGGCTCCACTTCTCATCAAGCTGCCTTAGGGATTTAAAACAACAGCAACAAAAAGCCTTTCTCAGATGAACAACTGCTGTCAATTGCTCACTCTTCCGCCCGGCTTCCTTGGGCTGCGACTCTGCCTGTCTGCACCTGACCCATTCTTCCAAGTGCAACTTGAATGCCGTCTCCTCTGAGATGCCTTCCTGCTATCTTCCTTCCTTCCGGCTCTTTTTCTCTACCACAGCGGGGTATGACCCACATTCCGTGGAATACATTCACCTATTTATTGTGACTGTCTTTGAATAGCTAAATAGTTGACTTCTCTGAGCCTTGATTACTTTCTTTGAAAAACCGAAATAATGTCTGCCTTATAAGGTTGTTGTGAATTAAAAAAAAAAACAACAACACATATAGGGGCGCCTGGGTGGCTCAGTCATTAAGCGTCTGCCTTTGGCTGTGATGGTGATCCCAGGATCCTGGGATCCAGCCCTGCATGGAGCTCCCTGCTCGGCGGGAAGCCTGCTTCTCCCTCTCCCACTCCCCCAGCTTGTTTTCCCTCTCCCACTGTGTCTCTCTCTCTCTGTCAAATAAATAAAGGAAATCTTTAAAAAATAAAAAATAAATAACATATGTAAATCATAGCCCTGGACAGAATGCTCTTAAGTGTGTAAGTCCGATGTCAGTGCTCTCAAACACATACCCACACAGCCCTGTACATTGCATGGGTTTGGTCTGTATGTGTTAGGGCCATTATCCTTTCTACTTTATATAATAATTACTTGTTTTGACTGTAGGCTCCTTGGGGGCAGAGATGACAGGGTGTAGTGAAAAGAAACAGGACTTGGAATCAAAAGGTTTGGGTCTGCCCCTATGTGACTAAGGACAAGTTACTTCTCCCTGAGTTTCTTCCTTAATTAAAAAAAAAAAGGCAACAGGGGCGCCTGGCAGTTTCAGTTGGTTAAGGGGTTGAGCGTCGGACTCTTGATTTTGGCTCAGGTCAGTCATGATCTCAGGGTCGTGAGATAGAGCCCCCCTCCCTCCCGCCCCCTGCCCCCACCAGATTCTCTCCCACAACCCACTCACATGAGTGCATGCTCTCTCTAAAAAAAAAAGAGAGAGAGAGAGAGAGAGAGAACCATAAAAGTCACTGTATAGTCTCTTTTTGTACTTTATCACAATGAGATAATGGGTGCTCAAGGGCTTTAGAGATTGCCAAGTGCTAATGTATAATTATTCAATTGCCTTGTCTGGTTCCCAGAAACCCAGCACTGTGCCTTGTGCCTTGTTGTGGGTGGGAGGGGTGTGCACAAGGATTTGTGAA
Source organism: Mellivora capensis (assembly GCA_004024625.1). Classification (NCBI taxonomy): domain Eukaryota; kingdom Metazoa; phylum Chordata; class Mammalia; order Carnivora; family Mustelidae; genus Mellivora; species Mellivora capensis. The sequence continues at coordinate 9,378 of PISX010007888.1, forward strand.
ATGAATAGGTCCCGCCACCGACTTCACTTGGTCTTCACAGTTGCCCTCTGAGATAAGCTTTGATGTGCCCATTTCAAAGATGAGCAAACTGAGGTGTGAAGTGGGTAAAGTGCTTCACTTGTTCATTCATTCATTCTTTCATTCAGCAGGCCTTTGAACGAGAACCACCATGTCTCAGACACTCAGACACTGGGGATACAAAAACAAAATCTCTCCCTCACAGTCCAGAGTGGAGGACAGACACATAAAGGTAAGTATAACACAAGGCAAGTTATGAATTACGGCTAATATTTATCAGGTACTTACTAAATGCCAGTCACTATAGTAAGCTCATGGTGTTTTGCTCATTCAGTCCTACCCAGACTCTCCCAGCTAGGCACCGTTATTATGCACATTTCTCACCTATCTATAAATAAGCATGGTAATCGCCTAAGCTTTCTGGTAAACCAGAGGTCCTGCCTTAGGCACCATGCCCTATCACCTCTGACAGTAAGGCAGCACATCCGACATTATCAGAGTCCCAAGAAGGGACCCCTAACTAGCTCTGGAGTTCATGGTGGTCAGGGGAGTCTTCCCGAAGGACTAGAAATTAGCTAAGCAGAGGTGCATTGGGAAGCAAGGGCATTCCAGGAGAAGAGAAAGGTGTGGAGGCGAATGCAAGAAAGACCTTAGGGTTTGAAGCCAGCAGCCAAGAAAGAATTCTTGAGACGTCGTTGGTGCAAAAAGATGATTTTATTAAAGCGTGAGGACAGGACCCGTGGGTAGAAAGAGCTGCCCTGGGGTCACGAGGAGTGGTCCATCATTTACTTTCAAGTTGGAAGGGGGTTAAGGATAGCCTAAGTCTCAAAGGAATTTTGCAAGCAGGTTTCCAGGACCTTGAGGGGGCTAGCTATTGTTGGAAAAAGGTCATTTATTACTGTCTAATAAAACCTTAGTCATGAGACCCTTCAGATGTATATCGGTGGGCCATATGCTTGGGGGATGATTGCCAATGCCAATGTGTATCTTAGAGGGGTAGAGATAAAGGAAGTTTCCAAAGGAATTTTTGTATGTTGAAGTAGTCTTACAGGATCCTGGGGCCAAGGTGGAGGGTTGGGGAGGGGGGGTGGGTGGTCAGGCTTGCTTTGTTCTTAACAAGGTATTAACAAAGAGGCAGCTGAGTTTGGAGAGGAATGCCACTCTGTCTGTTTTAAGGACTTAGCAGTGGGCTGTAAGTAGTAAGGAAATTTAATAATTTTTCTTTTGCCTTTGCTTCCTACATCAGAGGCCACCTAATGGAAGTCTACACAGCATCCCAGGCAGGGAGGGGCTGGGGATTGTGAGGAGACTGCAGAAGCAGGCAGGGACCAGTCTAGAAAGGAGAGTAGTCCATATTCTAGAGGTAGCCAGAGGTTTGAAGGGTTTTAAGCAGAGGGAAGACTTGGTTATATTTTTAGAACGATCATCTGGGCAGTTGGGTAGAGGTGGGTGGTAGGGAGAGACTCAGAGTAATCCAGGCACGAGGTGATGGCGGCCTGGACAAGAGGCTGGGGCAGGGAAGAGGAGTTCAGAGAGATTAAGAGGGTGAAATTCCCGGATGATGATCATTTTGGGGAATTAAGAGGACAAGGAGCAATTTTGAAAGACTTGCAGTTTTGGCTTCTAATCCAGGGGAATGGGGGTGATCTGATGAAGTAAATTCTGGATGCAACTCAGGTCTTCTGGCGCCCAGTCCCGTGCCCTTTCGCCTCTTGGCGCTGCCAGCGTCGGTAGCGCACCCTGGGGCCATTGGGGAAAAAACCGGGCCTCGGCGGGGTAACGGAACTCCTAGCTTTGAACTCCACCCTTCCAGAGGCGGCGGCCACTGCAATGCGCCCTCCTAGGCGCCAGGTGGCGTTCCCGCACACGCCCGGGCTGCTCCGGCCCCGCCCGACTCAGTGGCCGCGGAAGGTGACGTGGACACGGAAGTGGTCGTCGTCGCGGCGGCACGGGTGGGAGTGGGGCGCGGGGCTCAGAGTGCAGCGGGCGGACGTCGGCGTTTCGCACTTGCGGTGGCAGAGGACGCGGGCCTTGCCGGTTGGGTGCGAGTCCACTGAACCGACGAGCAGCTTCTCAGCCCGTCTCCTGCCCGTTGGAGCCCCCGGAGCCGGGACCGCTCGGCCGGCGTCACCATGACCAAGGCCGGTAGCAAGGGCGGGAACCTCCGCGACAAGCTGGACGGCAACGAGCTGGACCTGAGTCTCAGCGACCTGAACGAGGTCCCTGTCAAGGAGCTGGTCAGTACAGCCCCGCCAGGCCCAGGGGTCGCCCGAGACGGCGCTGGCCTCTGTGCGGGCCGCCTCCTTTCCAACGCCTTACTTTCCAGATCTTAAAACTAGGTGGGAGGAGTGGGACTTAGTACCCGGGAAGTCCACCTCTGCCCCCAGTCTTCTTCCTGGGATGTACACGTGTCACTTTGGCTAAGTTCCAGAAGATGAGAAGGCGCTGCCCCTTCGGTCCTGGGCTGTTTACGGGTCAGGAGTGAATCTTCCCTCCCATCTTGGGAGCTTTCACAGCGCTCAGCTCCGTGTTTGACTCAAAGTAGGCGCCCACGGAGTGGTTGCTGGCTGTCGGAGAATGAATGAATCAATGAATGAATGACTCCTCTAGAGAAGTAGACCTCTGAGGAGACCTGGGTGTGGCCCGGAACTTTGCATTTCTAGAAGAGGGCAATCCCAGCTGGCTGTCCTGGCCCTGAGACATCCTTCCTTGAAGAATGTGTAGTGTCACTGCTTGGTTGGCAAGGGCTCTTCCCAACACAGCTTCAACTGGGTTAGGGTTAGGGTTGCCGCTGCCCACCCCACCACCCCTCTACTCTCACACTCCCAGCCAGGAAACTGAGATCTGAGGTCCCAGGAAGATCAAACTAGTTTGTTGCTAAAGTGGAGTTAGAACACAATCCCTGCTTTTCCCATCAGGTTTCCTTCCGGCTCCAGCACACTAGGGTCACTTTGGGTGACCTACGCTTTCCTGCCTTTAATGAATTACGTTTGCTTTTGGCACTTGGTTCTGTAGTGTGGACGTTAGAACAGGTTTCCAGTCCATATTCCAGTTCCATTGCTTAAGAGCCACGTCCCTGCCCTTGGCAAGCTGGTTAACCTTTAAGCCCGTAGATTTCCTCATTAATAAAATGGTGGTAATAGTTCCCATTTTACAGGCCTGTGAGGATTAAGATTGGAGTGTAAGATCCTTGGTAGGTAGTAAATGTTGACACATGCAGCTGTTATATTATTATTACTATTCCGTTTTATTTGAGTGCTAATTTTTTTTTTTTAAAGATTTTATTTATTTGACAGACAGAGATCACAAGTAGGCAAGAGAGGCAGGCAGGGAGAGAGAGGAGGAAGCAGGCTCTCCGCGGAGCAGAGAGCCCGATGCGGGGCCCGATCCCAGGACCCTGGGATCATGACCCGAACCGAAAGCAAAGGCTTTAACCCACTGAGCCACCTAGGCGCCCCTTGAGTGCTGATTTTTAAAGGCCTTCCTAATTATGGGAATTTTCTCTGGAGAAGGCTTCATGTCACTGAACCATTCCATGTGTGACATTGTGTTCTCGTTCCTTTTCCTAGGCTGCCCTCCCGAAGGCCACCGTGCTGGACCTGTCCTGCAATAAACTGACTAGTCTCCCGGTAAGACTGGCAGGCGGGCACGCTTCCTTGTAGAGCCGTGATGCTTCTTGTTTGAGGGAGTTATGTCTTAAGAGTCGTAATTTCAGGACAGGACTGCAGCCAAGCTGTAACTGAACGGGAGCGTGCTGGGGGTGGGGTGGGGTGGTTCGTCTCAGCAGAAAGGGAAGCACGGTAGAGGCTTCATTCTTTAGAACAGTGGGAAGGTCAGGCTGTGAAAAACTAAAGTCAACAGAATGCTGGCTGAATCACTTAGTGGGGTCATCTTTTTTCCTCCCTTATATTATTCCTTTAAAAAATAGTTTACCCTCTCTTTTGTGGAGAGGAGAGGCCATTCTGTAAGTTCCTCTGATTTCCAGGGAGAAAGCTGCTTATGAACAGCCTCTGTGTGTATCTTTTGATGAGGAACAGGAAAAAAGATGTGGCTTTGGGGGACTACTGTATTATTATTCTCCCAACTCTTGAATTACTTGAGATACTTTTTTGTTTGACACATCCAGCCTGAGGTCAGATCTTTTTCGATTTTTCTTGCACAACTCACAGTTCTCCATCTCCATCATATGCATTGCGATGTCTTCAGTACAGGGTCCTTTATCTGTGTAGGCCCCAGAGTGGTTCAGCCCTTTAGTTGCTCCTGGGTGACGGCCGGTCTGTGCTACAGAGCAGCATGCCATCAGTATCAGGCCCAAGTTTGTTGCCGTTGTTGTCTTAGCCAGCAATCACTCTAGCTGGGTCACTCCCTGCTCGGCTCCACTGGGCTCTGCTCGGGGATCGGGTCTCAGAAGTTGGCAGTTTCTTCCTTGGGTCATTAGTCTGTTCCCCTGTCAGTATTCCCTTTGGGCCTCGATCATTATCTCTAGCATCATCCTGCAGCTCAGCAAGAACCGTTTCTCACACTGAGAAAGCATCCAAGATCCCACTGCTTCTAGGCAGCATTTCGTGTCTAGTGAAAGTATGGTGGCCAGTCCCTGCTGCCTGCGGCTGCCGTGCACGTTGTCCACAGTCCCCCTGCGTGTCGTGTCATCCCCCCCCCACCTCCGTGTGCTTTTCAGTCCGAGCGAGTTCAGCTGTTTGTGCCTTCCTTGGCAGTGCTGATCCGTTGGCAGTTACAGATCCCCAGAGAGTGTGAGCAGTGCCTCTGCGCCAAGGTGGGAGCAGTACCGCAGATAGGTGCTGTGCTAGGTGCTGCAAAGAACAGAGAATAACCCCGAGTGCTTGAGGTGCTCCGTCATTTTAGGGAACTGGATGGTTCTGCTGTGCTTTGACTATCCCCGTGGAAGGAGAGCACAGGGTGCTGTGGGGGTGCCGGAGAGGCCCCTAGTCCCTTCAGGAGCAATATGGAGGTTGGGTTGGAGGAAGCACACACGGAGCATGAGGGAACACACACTTATTTTGTGCCGACTTCGTGCCAAGTCCTTGGACGGAAGCAGCTCACTGCTCCCCCTGCAGAAGTGCTGGGCGTCGGCTGCATCTCCTTGCAGGCAGAAGAGCTGGGGGCAGGTGGGGTCAGGCTTTCCATGCAGCTGCCTCCACCTCCAGGGCTCTGGCATCTCCCGTGGAGGAGTGGGCCCAGGGCCGAGGTGTTCCGTGTCTGGGTCCTAGGCGGATTTCTGCGGCCTCACACACCTGGTGAAGCTGGACCTGAGCAAGAATAAACTGCAGCAGTTGCCGGCTGACTTCGGCCGTCTGGTCAACCTCCAGCACCTGGATCTCCTCAACAACAGGCTGGTGACCCTGCCTGTCAGCTTTGCTCAGCTCAAGGTAACGGTTCACGAACCAGTGTTTGGTGCCAGGTGAGGCAGAGGGCCCGGGGACGGGTGGGGCACAGCTGAGCTCGTGGCCCGCAGGGACCCCACCTTGGTGCTGCCACCTTGGAAGTCAGAGGCTTGCTTCTGGCTCCTTCAGCTTGAGGGGCTCTGTGTGAACCCGGGCTTGAGCAGCCTCTCTGTCCTGTCTCTTCAGAGCCTGAAGTGGCTGGACCTGAAGGATAACCCCCTGGACCCTGCCCTGGCCAAAGTGGCAGGGGATTGCCTGGACGAGAAGCAGTGCAAGCAGTGTGCCAACAAGGTAACCAGGAAGCTCCCCGGGGCCTCCCCCACTCGGTCCCCTGGGACTCGCTGCCGCCTCCTCTTGTTTCTTCCCCTCCTGGGGCACCTGTAGCTGTTCGAGGTTTCCAGCACTGAGGTCTTAGTGAAATAGGGCTGCTAGCGGCCCGTCAGGCAGAGGGACCTTTGTTTGTGTTGCCTTTACAAGTAGAAAAGTACTGGCTTCTCTATTGCAGAACTTCCATTCTTAAGAAACCGGCACCTCAGGGCGCCTGGGTGGGTCAGTTGGTTAAGCATCTGCCTTTGGTTCAGGTCATGGTCAGAGGGTCCTGGGATCAAGTCCCACATCGGGCTCCCAGCTCAGTGGGAAGCCTGCTTTTCCCTCTGCTTCTGCTGCACCCCCTGCTTGTGTGCTCACACGTGCGCGCTCTCTGTCTGATAAATTAAATCTTAAAGAAAGAAACCAGGACCTTTGCCTAATCCGACATCACACCATTGACAGTTCTTTAATTGGACAAGAAGATTATCTGAGTCACAGGTATTGTAGGAATTTTAATAATAAAAGTGTTGTTAATATTCGTAAGCTTATACTTGTAAGCAGACTCATCCTGGGCAGATCTGACATTTGATTTCAGTCAATTTGTCTGATGTAGGAGGAACTAAAGGCAGCATGGAAGGCAGGCATCGCCAACAGGCCTGAAGATGCCTCGCACTTTTTTTTTGTTTTAAGAATTTTTATTTTTAGAAAGAGACTGCGTGTGAGAGGGAAGGGCAGAGGCCGAGGGAGAGTATCCCAAGCAGGCTCCACTCTTAGTGCGGAGTCCGATGCGGAGCTCAGTCTCATAACCCTGAGATTGCTACCTGAGCCGAAATCAAGAGTCAGATGCTTAACCACTTGAGTCCCCCAGGCGCCCCACGCCTTGCACTGCATCTCTCTCAACGCCAGCCACGGTCACTTTTTCCCTCCAGCTTTAGAACAGCTGAGCACCAGATGGCTTACTTGGCCTTGTCTAGGAGACATGAGGAACAGAAAGGACTCGAAACGCTTCAACTTTAAAATGCTAGAATTAAGGGAAGTGGAATGGGGGCACGGTGGGTCTCTAGGTGAATCCCAGGAATAACGGCATTTTTTTTTCTCACCGTTAGTTCAGGGCTTCTTAGAAAGTCTCATCTTGTGTCCCACCCATTGTCAAAGGAGACCAGGTACAAGGTCAGTGTGGCCCGGTAGCCCTTGGCGGAGAACAGTACAAGTAATCAGTGCGGCTCCAGTGCTTAGGAGTGCTGTCTGTTCTGAAGGACGGCAGGCGCTGTGACCGACCACTCCTGTGTCCCGCGTGCTTTATGCCTCCCCTCCTGATCCTCGTCGCCCTGGGAGGCACAGCTCCCTTCAGCTCCCCTGACACACGAAACGCTCCATATGCACATCCATTTCATTCATTTGCTTGTTCATTCAACTAATAATACGTTAAACTGTACGAAAGTGCCGATATTCCTGAAAGAGCATTTATTTATTTATTTATTTATTTATGTATTTGACAGAGACATAGTGAGAGAGGGAGCTCAAGCAGGGGGAATGGGAGAGGGAGAAGCAGGCTTCCTCCTGAGCAGGGAGCTTGATGCGGGGCTCGATCCCAGGACTCTGGGATCATGACCCGAGCCGAAGGCAGATGCCTGTGAGCCACCCAGGCGCCCCTCAAAGATCGTTTTTATTGAGCACCAAGATGTTTAGTGTTAGCATACAGCTTCCAGAGTGAGCCCGCTACTGCTTTGTGGGTATGGTCTCTGAAGCTATGCTCCCTGGCACCACGGCCTAGCACAGACTCTGGTGTGTGGCACACTGTTAGGCGTCATAGCAGAGTGGCTTGAGCCAGCCAGAATGAGGTCACTTGTCCCCAGGAGTTAGCTTAGACTTCCCCACCTCTGACCTTGGGTGGGTGCACGGGGCAGCTGCAGTAAGTGATAAGCTTGGAGCAGAGTACAGCACCTTTTAAAATAATTTGTTAGCTGAATGATATTTATCAAGTGCTTACTGTATGCCGTGGACTGGCACAGACAGACGGTGTCTGCCCTTCGGGGCTCATGGTCCACACTAGAGGTGTTGCTCCCATTTCTGAGCTGTCACAGAACTACTCATGTATGGGAGCCCGGGTGAAAAGGGACGTTTCTCAAACCTCTCTGCTCCCACATACCCCTTAAAACCATCAGAATGGTTGGTGTTTATTTAGTATTTGGAGTTCAGAGTGAGACGGTGACTTTGAACTTGGGTTGCCTCCCGCCATCAGGCTTGACCTTTGACAGATCTGCACTCCTTGTTGAGTGGCCATTGTTTAGTGAGCTTGACTCCCTTCCGAGAGGTTGCAGCAGGTTCAAGGCCTGGGACAGGGTTCCTCATGGCTTCAAAGCAGGCTCTTGCAGGAAGCCCGGGAGGGGAAGTCACTTGCTAAGGTCACACGGTTAGGAAGTGGTAGAGTCAGGATTGTGCTGGGCTCTAAGCTTGCACTCTGTCCTCTACATCCAAGGGATACTAGCTTCTAAAGATACAAATAAACCTAAAAAATAAAGTCTTTTACCTCTTCTCCTACCTGTGGCTGTAATGAGAATTTCTGGGGCCATCGGAGTCAGAGGCCACCCGTGACTGAGTGCACACGGACTGGGCACGAGGGCTTTGTCTGCTAGGTGGGCTGCGTGGTGCTTCCCTTCCTCCTAGAGGCTTCCTTGCTCTGTGTGCTGACGTGAGTGGGACAGGCTCTGGCCCAGGAGCTCAGAAGACCTGTACTCTTAGCTGTGCTACTTTGAAGCCATGTAACATGGACAGATCATCCCTACCCGCCGCCCCCCCTGCCCGCCTTGTTTTTTTGCCTCTTGAAATGGTTCATCAAACATTGTATTGAGGGTGCCTGGGTGGTTCAGTGGGTTAAAGCCTCTGCCTTCAGCTCAGGTCATGATCCCAGGGTCCTGGGATGGAGCCCCGCATCAGGCTCTCTGCTCAGCAGGGAGCCTGCTTCCCCCCACCCCGCCTCTCTGCCTACTTGTGATCTCTGTCTGTCAAATAAATAAATAAAATCTTTAAAACAAAAACAAAAAAAGCCATAGTATTGAGTGTCTAGCCAGCAGAGGGGACAGCAGTCTCCACCCTCAAGACCCTAGTGTTGAGACCGGAAGGGGGAAGACGCCTCTCTAGATAGGGAGGTGGGAAGCTTGCATAAGGGAGCCAGGGTGGGAAGGCTCGGCAGCAGAGCTGCTGGAGGCTGACTGGAGACCATGTGTGTGACAGTAACTACAGAGCAGGACCCTTGATACACTCCAGTTGGCATCCGCTCACAGCTTTAGTGGCCTGGGCTCGAATGACCCGTCTGCAACTAAGGCCAGCGGTGTGAGTCAGGAGACAGGGATGGGATTGCCTTCCTTAGGTCTGCGTTGCCCGGGGCTGTGTCAGCCTGAGAAGAGCAGGGGGCCCCTTAGAGCCTCTGGAGTGGACGTGCGCTCCATGGCTTCCCTGGTTCCCAGCACTTCACCTCTCTCCCTCCTGCAGGTGTTACAGCACATGAAGGCCGTCCAGGCTGATCAGGAGCGAGAGAGGCAGCGGCGGCTGGAAGTGGAACGAGGTACGTGCCATCCCCCCTTCAGCTGTCTTCCCGTCCTGCAGCTGCTGACTCCCCTGTGGTGGGAGCTGGGGTCCCTGGAAGTGGCGGCAGAGCAGCAGGTGACCGTGTGGCAGTGGATGATGTCCCCTCTGTCCGGCGGGTCTGTCTCCAGGCCTGGCTCGCCCACTGAGCTCCAGAGCCCTCCAGCCTGCTAGGAGGGTTAAGAGGCATCAGAGGTTAAACAATGTCACGACAGTCTCCTTCAAGCCCTCCCCAGAGCTCCCCTCTAGTAGGCAGTCCCCATTCCTGCACCTGATCAAGTCTGAAACTGGAAAGATGGCCAGGATTCCTTTGTTCAGTTACTCCAATATCCAGTCTGTTAGCAAGTCCTGGTGTGATGCTCCCTCCCTGCCAGGCCGCCCCAGGACTTAGCCCCCCTGTTGTAGCCGATCCTGGCGCCTCGCAGCTCCGTGACCTGTTGGCACACTCGTGCCCCCTCTGCCCGGCAGCCACAGCGATCTTTCTAAAACAGAAGTCATTCATGCTGCTCTTTGCTTACAGCATTCTGAGGGCTTCTGCTGGAACTTAGGATGACATTCAGACATAATCCCGGGGCCGACAAGGCTCGCCATGGCCCCAGCCTGCTTGCTTCTCCCGCTCTGCCCCACACCCCGGGGACAGAGTGCTGGTAGCCCCAGCCGCATGACCCCCTGCTGTCGCTGGAGCACACTGAGGCTGTGCTTGCTTCAGGGGCTGGGCCAGGTTGCTCTTCCCTCAGCTCCTTACGCGGCTGGGTTCATGTGCTTCCTCAGGTCTGCTCACAGGTTCCCTTAGCTTTGCTATAACCCCCTCAGAAGCACCCAGACTTGGGCCTCCATCCCGCCTGTCTCTCCCTCACAATCTCTGTTACTCTCTCTCTGGCACACGTCATGTATGGTTTGTTCACTTGTCTCCGTCTCTAGGAAGCTTTAGGCGCTGGAACCTGACTTGTCCTCCCCACTGTATCCTGAGCACCTCGAATAAGGCTTGGTGCACAGCGGGCACTTGTTGTTGGAGGACTCCCGGGGTTGGAGGGACGAGTGTAGTCCTGGTTCTAGGCGAAGCCTGAGATGGAGTCCGAGTGACACCGGGCCCTTTTACATGCATGGTCCCATGATGCCATGTTTCCTTGGGTCACGGCTGCTTGACTTCCTGCCGCCATGTGCTCTCTCCAGGCTGGGTGTAAGTGCCCTTGGCGTTCTCAGTGCCCAGCTGGAACTTGGAGCTTGTTTGTACGTGGAAAACCAGTGGAAAGCTCCAGTACTTAGCGTACTGCTCTTTAGCCACATTATGGGTCAGATAGGCTTTTAAGCTGTTAAGGAACTTTTAACTCCCTAATTTGTGGCATTCTGGCTTTGGAAAACTGTGCTTCATGCTTCCAAATAACTCATCGGGAAGTGCATTTTTAGAAGCCGGTGATTTCTGAGTTGGATACTGGATGTGAATGCACTTGAACCATGAAGTAAATCAGAAGGCGCCACAGACTCCTGATGTGAAGTCTAGGGTTTACCCTCTGACAAATTGATAGTCTTGCTTTCTCGGCAAAACACTTCCATCCTCTCTCACGGTGAACTTGAACACTTACTTTCTCTTCTTCCTTGCCCTTCCCATGCCACGTTCCTTTCTGAGGCTTGGGAGGATAGGAATCCCATAAAACCCACACCCGCGGTGTCTCTTCTCCCGACAGCCGAGTTGTAGAAGGCTGTCACTTGTGTGCTTTCTGAATCCCCCCAGCTCGTCACCCATGCCCCTTGTTACGTCACCCTAATCTCTCTGCTGCACGGGGCTCGGACCCCTTTAATCCATTCAGTAAACCCTGAGAGCGGCTTCCTGCGTCTGAGGGAGGGACTTCCCTGAGAGCAGGGAGACTGCCTTTTCCCCTCAATACAGCTTACATGACCTGCGGCCTAAGGGAAGGGAGGCTGAACCCCAGCTTTTAGTTCCTCGGGAAAGCACTCTTGCAGGTTTGTGGGCGAGAAGTCATTTCGGGGTGCATTTTCCGGTAGAGGCCGAGAAGAAGCGGGAGGCCAAGCAGCGGGCTAAGGAGGCTCAGGAGCGGGAGCTGCGGAAGCGGGAGAAGGCGGAAGAGAAGGAGCGCCGGAGGAAGGAGTACGACGCCCTCAAAGCAGCCAAGCGGGAGCAGGAGAAGAAGCCCAAGAAGGAGACGAATCAGGCCCCGAGTACGTGTTCGCAGTCACAGGGCTCCTGCTGGGGTGCAGTGGGGGCAGAGGAGTAAGCGTGCGAGGCAGCCCCCATGGTCAGATCGAGCAGACTGAGGCCCGGGGGAAGCTTGGAGGGTTTGGTGGCCGGGCGTGGGGGGCCGTCCTGGGGAGCAGGTGCTCCGCTGCCGTGTTGCCCCAGGGTGTTCGGTCAGAGGTGGCTGAGAGCCTTTCCCGAACAGGGAGCTGCCCTTCCTGTCAGGGTTAGATGCTAGAAACGCAACAAAGTGAAGACAGTGCCCTTCGAAGCCCCTCACGTCGTCTGTGACTCTGTGACGTGCACGTGGCATCTTGAGTGCCGGTACCGTCCCGGGGAGGCTGGCACTGCCCCTGCTTCTCTCTCTAGGTTGGGGCAGAGCGCTCGCTATCTTTCTGCTTGAACACCAGCGGAATCCTTTGGCTGTGTTCAGGGAGCCGTGTGGTATAAAAAACACGCTAGCGTTTTGCCTGGATGTGTCCAGTTGAGTTCCTGAGGTGATACGGCTCTGTGTGCAGCGGGAGGTTACATACCCTCTGGGTCAGCAGGGGCCCCCTACGGAGAGGCAGCTGAGGGCGGAAGGATCCCTGTCGGGTGGGCCGAGGCCTGGGGCGCTGCTGCTCGCCCTTGCCCGCCTTGAGCAAGTTGCCTAGCCACTTTTTTGTTTCCTTGTGTAAAACAAGGATCGAACCTCCTTACAGGGCAGCCTTAAGTGAGAAAATATGTGACAGGATCATGCAGTTCTTGGCATGTGGGCACTCCATCAAGATTTTTATTTTTATTTGTTTTTATTTTTATTTTTTTAAGATTTCATTTATTTATTTGACAGAGAGATCACAAGTAGGCAGAGAAGCAGGCAGAGGGGGAGGGGGAAGCACGCTCCCCACCGAGCAGAGAGCCTGATGTGGGGCTCGATCCCAGGACCCTGGGATCATGACCTGAGCCAAAGGCAGAGGCTTTAACCCACTGAGCCACCCAGGCACCCCTCGTCAAGATTTTTAAAGTTTGGTTTAAAACAATCTCAAAACCAATTAAAAAAAATTAGAAATGTAATATATATATGTTCATTCCAGAGAACTAAAAAAATTCCATATATGTCTCAGAAAATGGCAATCACCTGTAATCCCCCACACCCAGCAGCAGTCACCATTGACAGGGTGCTAGCTCACCTTCCCGGGTTGTTTTTAAGATTATTTGAGAGAGCGAGTGAGCAAGCGTGCCCACAAGTGGCAGGGGCAGAGGGAGAGAGAGATACTCAAGCGGACTCCGCGCTGAGGACACAGCCCGATGCGAGGCTCGATCCCATGACCCCAAGATCGTGACCTGAGCAGAAACCAAGAGTCGGCCACTTAACAGATGTGCGCCACCCTGGTGCCCCTGGGCTTTCTTTTTTATGTGCCTCCTCTTCTGTAATAAGGACACGAGTAACAATAACCAGATCTCCAGCCTGTTTCCCCAGATGGGCAGCACGCTACCCTGGGCAGCTCAGTGCCCCCTGAAAAGCCCGTCCCCTGACCCTGAGGGTCGCCGCCCCAGGGACCGCAAGCTGTGTGAGGCACCCGGAATGAGTTCTCATTCCAAGCGAGGTCCATGGAGAGCCACTGGGGGAGGACTTCTGCCTCAGTTTCCATGTCAGCAGAGTGTATGAGAACTCAGATGTTCCTGAAAGTTTCTCTTCAGGGCCTGGGAGTCTTCATTGCAGAAGAGGGGGGAGCGGGTCCACGCGGGGAGACGAGCATTGCTGGGTAGAGTGCGCGTCTCCTCAGACTGATGGAACTTTCTATCTGCGGTGCCTCTGTCCCTGCAGAGTCCAAATCCGGCTCTCGGCCCCGCAAGCCGCCTCCCCGGAGACATAGCAGGTCCTGGGCCGTGCTGAAGCTGCTGCTGCTGCTGCTGCTGTGTGCGGCCGGCGGGCTGGTGGCCTGTCGGGTGACCGAGCTGCGGCGGCAGCCCCTCTGCGCCAGCGTGAACACCATCTACGACAATGCGCTCCGGGGGCTGCGCGGCCACGACATCCTGCAGTGGGTGCTGCAGACCGAGTCTCAGCAATGAGCTTGTCCTCAACACCTGCTGCCTCCCAGCCTTGGAGCTTGGATTCCTATGGAATTGGGTTCTGCTGGACACAAACCTCTTTTTAGCGTCAGACCTACCTGCCATCATCCAATGGCTGCCGATTGGTACTTGAGATCTCCTCTCTGTAGGACTTCTTTGTTCCTTAGTCAGGGTTCCCTGGTGGAATGAGGAGAAGTGGGAGGTGGGGACAGTTTACCTGCATGTCTAAAGGAAGAGGCCCCAGGGTGTTCGGGGTGGGCAGAGGAAAAAATGGCCTTTTCTAGTTGTTGCACAAAGTTGTGTAAAGGCAAGGCACGTTTCTACTAAACGATCAGGTCAGCTGTCACTACATTTATACTTTTGTATGTCACAAACCCTTTCATTCCTCCCTGCGTAGCCAGGGCAGATCAGGAGGCAGTGCGATATTGGGGACGAAGGGAACACCATACTCAGCAAATCTAGCCTAAATTGGGGGGTGGGGGAGGGTATACCTATTTTCTTAAGGACCTCAGACATTTTAATGACCATACAAAATCTCAGGCTGTGAAAGGGACTTCAGGACCATCCATTCCAATAGTAACATGTGCAGACAGGGAAACTGAGGCCTTCCATGACTTGCCTTCGGTCTCCCAGCTAGTTGGAGGCAGAACTAGACTCCCACTCCAGTATCCTCTCTTTCCATCACTTTGCTTCTTTAATAACGTCTGGAGAGAAGAGAACTCACCCCGGAACCGAGCGTCTCTCGGCTGGAGTGCAGACTCTCGGGACAGTAGGCAGCTTTGTGTCCCACAAATAGGATTCTCCCAGCCAGGAGGGTCTGGGGCAGCTCCTATGGCGTCCTGCCCCCGCTTCTGTGGCTTTCACAAAAAATGGTCCAGGCTCCTTGGCTCTGTTAGAGCATTAACTCCCTGGTTGCCAGTAAACAAGGAGGTGGACCGTTGCAAAGCCATTCTGTCAGTGACAGCTGTCCGTAATCGGTGTGACAAAGTCAGAGGCAGCCTGCAGACTCAAGTTTCATAGGGCTGGAGGTTTAATGTCTGGGTCTCGACTTATAACCACCTCCACAACGAAGGGAAACAAGTAGCACCATGGAGTTGAAAAGTGGCGCATTTACGAACAGCTAGCACAGAGAGGGGGGAGGGCTGTCTGTTCTCCTGCCTGCCAGATGCAGCCTCTTCTTGCTCTGTGGCCTCTTTCTTGCACAGAAGTCAGAGGAAGGGATAAGGTGTGGTCATGATGGTGCTCATTCACTGAAACTCCCAACTGTAGGCTGCTTGTCTCCCCCTCAGGAGGGCAAGAACCGGTCATGATGCAGAGACAGAGGGTAGGGCCCAGCTTTCAGCCTTTGTGGATCATCTGGATGGGACAGCCACTCCTGACTGTCCTCCGACTGGAAGAGTGACTTGTTCCTTTCTCCCCCCACGTCCCCAGACATCTCTGCTGCAGGGACCCACACCTTACTCAGAAATCACTACACATTCCTTAGTCTTCCTCCAAGCTCAAGAGCCATTGGTACAAATGCTTTATTGAAACAAAATACAGAGTATGTGAGATGAGATGAAGAGGATGGGGAGTCAGCCCAGGGATCAGACCCCAAAGCTGGGGGGCTGGGTGAGAGGGCGGCAGGGCACACCTGGCCCCCTTCAGCCAGCCCGCTGAGGGAAGTTCCCTCGTGATCTCGAGATTTGAAGCTGAGGTTCTTGTGGATTTCTACAGTTATTAAATACGTGTCTGAGTGGTCTGTCTTTGTTCCTTTGTGTTTTGAGGGCTGCTGGGGTAGGGTGACTTGTGCACGGCAGCGGAGTTTCGCTGGGAGAGGGACAGTCCGTGCTTGTGAAGGTGAACGCAAGATCTCGGACGCCTGTGCCAAAGCGGCAGGGAGACTGCAGATGCTGACAGGAAGGAAGGAGTCTCGTGTGAGCCTGACCCAGGCCAACGCTTCTGGCCTCTTCCCGTGGTCCTCTTCCGAGCCGGGTGAGGTGGAAATCTCCAGCTTCCCCAGGGCTGGCCTCAGTCTGCACCGTCTAAAGAGAGATCAGGCTGCAGAGCGGTCATCTGAAGGTAGACGCGCCTGGATAGCTCTGGTCCAACCCGGCGGGAGGTGGCAGTCACGCCCTCCCCACGGCGTACTTGTATGTCTGCGAGCAAATTCTGACGTTCTTGCTCCGAGAGACACCGCCTATAAGCCTGAAAGTGGCAAATGACCTCTCAATACTGTACCACCCGGAGTCACCCCCGGCCATCAGTAAGGGGGCAGTGAGCTTGGGGGTGGGGTGGGATGAGAGCTTGTCCTCTGTCCTTGAGTTACTGTTCAGATTTTGGTACGCCTGCACTGCTGACTACCGGTGCCCTCCACAGAAACTGCCTGGGAGTCCACTAAAGCCACGGGGCGTGACCACTGGAGCAGCCTACCTGGACCAGGAGCTGGGGGGAGGGATAGGTGTCCACGATGGCACTGGCCATTTCCAGGCTGACTCGGTTCAGCTGCTGAATCTGTCTCCTCCACACCAGCATGAGTCCCCTGCCCGCGCGGTCCACCTTTGCCCCTCCAGCCCAGTCACTCTCCAGGCAGAAGGAGAAACTAGTTTGGTCTCGAAGCTTCCTGTGAACAGCAGTTGAAGAGCTGTGAGTCACTCGTCACTCCACCTGTCCCCTTCGCTGGGAACTTAAACACCCTCCTTCCACCGACCCTCACGAGCGCCTCTTTGGGCGCTCAACTTGTTTCCAAGCCATGCTAGTTGCTGGTTCCCTTAAAAATGACGTCCTTTTCATTGAGAGAGAAGGTGCCAGAAAGGTACCACCTTGTTTCCCATGCTGACATTGGGTTGCATGGACAAGAGGCAGTGTGCACAGGGTAGCCACTAGGGACTGGGTGTCAGGACACCTGGGAGTCTGGTTCCACTTCTAATTTTACAGGAGCCCAGACAAGGCTGTCTTCAGGCCTCTGGTCCCTTGGGTAGAAAATGGGAGACTTGATCCCCTAATTTTAAATTCTGACCATGAACACTCCCAGAGCTCAGTAGGCTAAAAGTCTGTTTTATGAGAACTTACATCGTGACCTGACCGGGGATGGATCCTGGTAACCTGGCTCACAGGTGACCCAGCACCAGCCTGCGGGACACGAACTTACAGAGCAGCTGGCTCAGCGTGTTTTAAAGGGACTGGGCTTGAAGGCTCCTCACCAGCATCCCCAGCACAAGGTTGGCTCCGCCCAGCACCAGCCTCACAGACAACGGGCTGGTGGCAGAGCTCAGGGGAAGAGGACACAGTGGGGCCCAGCAGAGGGCCCGAGCCTTTCGGGGCACTCACTTGAAGGGCGCCTCAGCCACAGCCTTGGTAAACGTGCACGCGAAGTCGGCCAGCTCTTTCCAGGTCTGTACCAGTCGGGCCTGGGCTCGTGTGTACAGCTGCAGATCCACCAGCGCCTACCCCCGCAAGAGCAGGACGGGTTGGAGGGGCAGAGGGAAGCTTGTCGGAGGCTCCTCTCTCATGCTGCCGAACCTGCACCCCAGCCCCTTGGCTCCCTGTTTTACCCCTTCTCTCCTACTCAGTGCCAAGGCAGAAAGGCATGTCTAGTGGGCACTTTACTCCTGGTCTAGAGCAAATCGGGTTCAATGAGAGTAGGAGCCCCAAAGTTCTTACCTCTTCCACATCTACTCTGGACACCACACGCCCTGCGCTGGCCTCTGGTCGTCTCTGCTGCTTCTCCTTGGCCTGTTCCCTATCTGCCACTCCCTGCTTCCTTCTTCTTGAGGGGTTCGGAGCACTACAATAGGGGAGGAAATTAGAGAGCAGCAGCTCCAGGCTGAGCTTGGGCAGAAGGGCAGTGAGAAGACCCAAGCAGGACACAGGGCTTGCTGTGGGGGACCCAGATCTGGGATGAGTAAGATCTCCCTGGTGAGCTGCCCCTTTTCATGCTAAGTCTCGAGGACTGCTTCAAACCTGAAGCATTTCTCCTGATCCACAATAACCAGTGACAGAGCTTTCCCAGCTGCCCTCGCCGTGGCGTCGGTCACAAAGCTCCGCAGTGTTTCCTTCCCCTTCTCAGGGCTGCCCACACTTCCCTGCATGGAGGGCAGATGCTGTGTTAACATCCGGTCCCTAGAGGTGGCTCTCTGTCCCACGCGTGGGTGCCCACCCTGCTCTGCCCACCTGCTTGAAGTTCCGGACCATGGACACAAACGCTTCTGCCGGGAGCAGCACCAGGACCATCGGTTCCTCC
This sequence comes from Mellivora capensis, assembly GCA_004024625.1. Classification (NCBI taxonomy): domain Eukaryota; kingdom Metazoa; phylum Chordata; class Mammalia; order Carnivora; family Mustelidae; genus Mellivora; species Mellivora capensis. Next base: position 27,160 of record PISX010007888.1, read on the forward strand.
ACCCAGTCTTCCTGTCCATCCTGCCAAAGGACCCGGAACCCAGCACAGGGAGGCGGGTCAGCAGGTGCTCAGCACCTGTGAGAGAGACCCAGGCCTTTGGGGTGAATGAACGCACCCGCATCAGCCAAGCTCGTTTTTGTATTATTCTTTTTCTTCTGGAATGAAGCCTGGTGGCAAGAAACAATAACCCGTGATCCCGTCCCTCCCCAGTCCTAGTTACTGTCCAACCTTGGTGTGCCACGTCTCAGAGGCGGTGAAGAAAGGAAGTTGAAATGGGCTGAGAACTGCCAATGTTCCTGTGCACTCTGGATAGGGGAACGGGGGTAAAGGAAACTTCCAGAGGGTTTTGTGCAAAAAAGTACTTGGCCTTTGAGGGCAGAGGCTGACTAGGAGCTGAGTAGCCCTTAGAGACACACAGGTTGTGTGTGACAACGACAAGGGCCACAAGGGGAGCTGCCACCTGGGAGGGCCCGTCCTCTTCACCACCGCCACGGAGCAGCCTCCTACAACACATGTCCGCAGCTATATGAGTGACTGGGAGCAGGGCTCGGGGGGAGGGTCTTCTCACTGGGTCCCTATAAGCAAACGCTAAGACCCATAATACACCAAGTGTAGAGGGAGGAGCGGGGCCTCTAGTTCCCGCTCAGCCACCAATCGGCTGGGACCCTTCACACAGCTTTCAACTTCTTCCACCTGCCTCCCTGCCCGTGATGCGGGGTGAGAAGTCCCTCCGTGTGGGAGAACTGCCATGGACACGGGAGGGAGAATGCGGGAGCGCCTTGAAAAGTAACTCTGCAATACAAATATAAAGATTTGCTAATACCCCAAATTAAAAACCGTCCAATTGCCCTAAATTACTGAAAAGAATTATGAGATCCAAATAACGGGGAAAATTTTTTGTTTTAAGCAGTCTCTATGCCCAACGGGGGGCCTGAATTCATGACCACGAGATCACGAGTCTCACGCTCTACTGACTGAGCCAGCCAGGTGTCTCGAGAGAGGAAAAAAATCTGAATGTTTCATCTAGAGAACCTTAAAATGAGGGATGGAGTATTTTGGATTCGCAGATAAGAGGAATGGAAGCCAAAGGAGCTGCAGAAACCTCAGGAGCCTGGGCCAAGGAAAGAACCTTTGCTGTGTGCCTACTATGCGCTTGGGGCTTGGCTACCTCAGTCCCCCGACGTGGCGCACCCAGAGGGATGCACAGTGTCCTCGTACACATGAGGCACAAAGAGATGAAATAATCTGCCCAGGGTCATAGCCATAAAGCTGTGGGGCCCGAGATTCAAGCACAAGCCCGCCATGCCCAGTTAGAACCAGGAATCCTATGTAGAGTATCTTCCTTCTGCCCCGTGGATCCACTCTCCCTCTTCCCACTCCGCTCTCTGCAGGAGACCACATCACCAGGTCCTCCGGTGCAAATGGCCAAGTGGGAATGGTGGATGGGAAACCCAACAGGAGACTGGAGGGAGGGAGGGAAATAGGGAGGGGGGTCTTTTGCCTAGCTCCCTCGAAATGAGTCACTTAGGGTTTGCTATGTTCCTCTACAGGAGGTCAAGCTTCTCTCAAGGGGGTCCTCTCTACATTTCTTTCTCCTTCCGGATTCTGGTAACCACTTCCTCCCCTCATCCCGCCAGACCTAAGCACGGTAACAAACATGCCAGTGGTCCTCCACCAGGGCCGATTTTTCCCCACAAGGGCGTTTGGCAACTTCTAGACATTCCGGATTGTCAGGACTGGGAGGGTGCCACTGGCATCGAGTGGGCTGAGGCCAGGGGGGATGCTTGACATTCTCCACCACACAGGACAGCCCTCACAACAGAAAATTATCTGATCTGAAATGCCAATTGTATCCGAGGTGGAGAAACCCTGAGCTGGTGGTGTCATTACCGTGAGAAGCCACGTCGTCCCTTGTAGTTGCCCTGTAACCTGCCCACGCCTTAGGACACAGGACACTGTTCCTTTCTTACATCTTCCTCAATTTATCCTAAGTTGAGTGTGCCAGCTGTTTTCCTGCTGGGACCCTGACTAATATTCTTGAGAATGAAAGCACATACATCAGGGAGCTCGAAGGGGGAGGAGAGACATCAGCCTGAAACCTACTACCTCGGCTGGCGCAGCCCTTCTCCTCCAGGTGATGCTGCAGGGCACGGCCTGGGCCTCAATCACACACCGGCACTCCATGGACTGCAGCGCCCCGAGGAGCTGGCCTCCCCCTTCTGTCTGCAAAAGCACTGCAACAGATGACAGGAGAGAGGCGGTCAGGGGCTGGCCCAGAAAGTTGGGACCCCAGCACAGGATGAAGACAGATGCTAAGAGGACCTGGATCCAGCATCACGACCACGTGCTTTAGGCATTCCTCGGGCCTCTGAGCTTTCAGCCTATTAGCCACGGCTGCCTTCTTTATCCTCTCCTGTTGTCCCAGGGCACGTTCCTTTGGGCTTGCTTGTCTCCGCGGCTGGCGTCCCTGCGAGCTGCTCCTCTGGACCCCCTGGCTAGGCTTGGTTCTCTTCTGAAGTGGGGGGACCTCAGCATTTGTCCAGCTGCTGTTCTGGACAGGGCAGGTAGCTTTGAAGGCTGGAAGCTGGTGGCATGGACTGTCTCCTGCAGGGTCCTTGTAATTTGATGCACATCTCTCTGAGGTGTCATGGAGGGGAACATCAGGGACCTTTGGGAAGGGTTCTTTTTTCCAATCACAGGATGCTCCTTCACTATTTTGATGATCCCATACACTTTTAACTGGGGAGCTAGAGTCCTCAGGGCTCAGTGGCTTGCGGGTCAAAAACTTACATGCGAGCCTCTCGGCCAGGGGAATTAATTCTACCTCATCCTCACTTTCACTGCTTAGCACCCTCACTGGCTCTGTTTGTGTGATGGATTCAGCTGTGTCTGGGGTAGCTGGTACATCTTTCAACCTTGGTGATGGAGGACAGGAGGCCTCAGAATCCGAGGTGTGAACCACAACAATCTTCTCCTCCCTCTGAGACTGCCTCCTCTTTGTTGAAGATGGTTCCTTCTTCAGAAAGGCAAACGTTGGCAACTCTTCAGAGTCACTCTCACTGGAATCCAGTGCGAGCGATGACCTCTTTAGAGCCATCAATGCGTGCTGTCAGATTAATTCCCTAAAAGGAAAAGAGATGAGACACAGACTGTGGCACTGAACTCAGTCCATTAGACGTGTTCTGTGGCCAAACTTTATGGAAATACATACAGTATAAAAACAGAAAAACAGGTTATGGTCCCAACACATGCACTCTGGAACTTAGTAGTCTGCAGTCTAACAGGACTCCTCAAATCCCTTCCAGGTCAAGGTGACCTAGAAACAAAGTGGAGATTACTACTGGAAAATGTTAATGCAGTAGTAACAAGACTCAACACCACCCCCTTGTTGATCTCTGCATTTGAAATGCACATGTTAAGTCCTCCGTTCTTTAAAAATTGAGATGTAACTCACATGCCATAAACTTCTCTTTCAAGGGTACAGTTCAGTAGTTTTTAGTCTATTCACAAAACTGTGCATCACTTTCTAATTCCGGAATATTCTCAGCACCCCAAAAAGAAGTCCCATAGCCATTAAGCAGTCATTATTCACCCCTCCCTCCCCCAGTTCCTGATAACCACAGATCTACTTCTGTTTTTTGTGGATTTACCCGTTCTGGATATTTAGTACAAACAGAATCATACAGCGTGTGGTCCTTTGTGACCGCCTCCTTTCACTTAGCATGTTTCTCATTTATGCTGTGGCGTGTGTCAGTACTCCATGGTTTTTTACGGCTGAATAACACTCCACCGCATAGATAGGTTGCCATTTGTTTCTCCGTTCAGCACTGCCACGAACATTCATGTCCAGGTTTTTGTGGGGACAGGTTTTCAATTCTCTTGCATGTATACCTGGAAGTCCAACTGCTGGGTCGTGTACAAGAATCGCTCTTCGAAAAAACGCTCACAGTGTAGGTGTGACCCCGGATGGGCCATGTAACCTCCCTGAACCTCGCTTTCCAATTTAGGAAAACAGGGATGACAACAACACCTACTTCATAAGATTGTTTGAAATAACTGAAATCCTGCATCTACAGGGCTTAGCACAGCACGTAGCCCACAGTAAGCACTCGGTAAAGGACGCTGCCAGCCTGGAGGGACCTCCCTGCACCTCACCGGAGTCCGGCAATACGAGGTCGCCGCCGGACAAGCCCGGCGCGTCCACACAGCGCGGCGGAGCCCCGGACGCCCTGATCGCCGAGGCCCTGCGGGGCGGTGCTTAGAAGTTCGGCCCAACCCGCCGCCCGCCGCCCGCCGCCCGCCGCCCGCCGCGCCAACTCTCACCTGCGACTCTTCGCCGCGCCACTCTTTCAACTGCAGCACAAGCCCCGGAAGCAGATCACCCGGTACCGGAAGCAGATTTCTGAGGCCGGAAGCGAGTGTCCGGCAAACATGGCGTTGGCGGCGCTGGCGCTAAGGACGCGGGCGGCTGGTAACGGAACGCCGTAGTTGTTGCGGGGCGAGGGGTGCAGGCGGAATGGAGACCCTGCAGGGAGGCCGTTCCTCTGGAGGCCCCTGGGCGCGGAGCCGGGAGAGCGCCGGTGGGGGGTTGTCCACGAGCTTTGAGGGACAGCTGTCACTGGCCACGTGACACGTCTCGGGGGCCCGGCCCTGGGTGGTTGAGCGAGGAGCATGTGTCCTTTCTTTGTCCCGTGCGCAAGTGCTGCTTCCCTAGCGTTTGGTGACGTGGGCATGCCACTTCCACTCCGTGGATTCCTTTCATCCATAAATACTGGCACACTAGAGCTCAGAAGGTTAACCCGCTGGTTCTACAGATTGAAGTCTCTTTGCTAGAACAGTGAGGTCAGGTGTTGGGGAATCTCAGCAGAGATGAAGAGAGTCTCTATTTCCCGGACCAGTTCTATCTAGTGGATAAGCCAGTAACTACACACATAAACTGGTTGTGAATCGTGACGAGCGCTTTTAAAGAAAGCAAAAGCGTGTGTGTGTTGTGTCTTTTGGGGGGTTGGTGGTCAAGGGAGCCCTTTGACGAGGTAACATCTAAGACAAGACACAAAGGATGACAGGAGGCCTAATCCTGTAACAGAATGAGGGGCAAGAGAGTGACATAAGCCAGTTTTACATATTGAGAAGCAAACCATTGCTCTTATGTGAATTTAAAAGGGGTTGGGGTGGAAATGAGGAAAACGGATGGGAAGCTGTAATAGCCCTCATGAGACACGATTTAGCCAAGATGCTAGTGTCAGTGAACTTGGGGGAAATGGGTGGTTTTAGGATCTGTTTTGGAGATAGAACCCAGAGTTTGCTCCTGAGCTGGATATGTGAGATGAGCAAAGGGAAGCAATCTGCAATCACTCCTTGATTTCTGCCTGAGCATCTGCACAGGTGGTAGCATCATTTCCTCTGAGATGGAGGGTGGGGAGTAGGCTGAAGAGCAAAGATTTGTGAAAGAGATAATGTAAATAAAAGCCCCATTCCTCAGCTTAACAAGTTAGAGAATGAACGAATGAATAGATTTGAAGGTAGGTAGATCCTGGTGCTGGGCATTTAGCATGTCTTTCTAAGTATTTATTCCTGGTCCTTTGTGCCAGCTACTCTCTGTCATTAAAACTTCAGAAACCTGGTTTCAGGAACTCTGAACTTGTAGGCTCCAGAGACTCACAAGGCTTCTCTAAAGATTTTGGCATAGTCCTGATTAACCATAGCTGAGTCTGGAGAGCTGAAAGCAAGGATTGCCAGCCCTATGCTTGTCATATAGCAAGGGGCTTCCATCTTGGTTAGTATGAATTTTAGTTCACTTTCCTTTTTTTTTTTTTTTTTAAGATTTTTATTTATTTATTTGTTTGACAGAGAGGTCACAAGCAGGCGGAGAGGCAGGCAGAGAAAGAGGGGGAAGCAGGCTCCCCACTGAGCCGAGAGCCTGATGCGGGGCTCGATCCAAGAACCCTGAGATCATGACCTGAGCTGAAGGCTTAACCCACTGAGCCACCCAGGCGCCCCTATTTCACTTTCCTTTTAAAAAGAAATGCCATTGAGCATTTTGGAATGAGTATGGAGAGGTCAGTTGTCAAGGGCAGGGTGTCAGTCTTCTTGGTCAAGACCCGCACTGGGTGGGCTTGCTGATGAAAGAGTCCAGCCTTCTGAAATAGCTAAGAGCCTGTGGGAGCCACCCTCAGAGAAGCTGCCCTTTTTGTTTACAAGTATTTGGTGTGCAGGGGATGGGTGGATGGTTGCAAAAGTGGTAGGTGACGCCAAAGCAGGACCCTCTCTCTCTGGGTGTCCTGTTGCTGGGCTCTGTGGTCCAGCCCCTCCACAGTGTCTGGACCCTTGAGGACATGTGGTGAGTGAGGCTGAAGCAGGCAGCCCTGTGGCTTCTTCTTGCTGGCTTGTATTTCTGTGGTGTTTGTTTCTCCTCAACGGGACCAAATGTGTCAGGACCCAGGGCACATGGTGTTTATTTTTTTTCCATGAATATTTCACTACCCACCGCCTCTCCCGGCCACACACACACTTCTCATGCAGTGCATACACCCTGGACAATACAAGGAATGATTTGTCTCCTGCCGTGGGAGGAGGCCAAGGATTTCCAGACACTCCCTGAAAACCAACACAGTCGAGTGGCATTTCTGCTTACATATCTTCCTCACCTCCCCTGCCGCTACCCCCTGCCATCTCTCAGCTTAGCAGATGGCCCATCGAGGCAGAGAATGAGTGATTGGGAGCCTCTCTAAACAGCATTTCTGTTCTGTCTGCAGTTACAGCCCTGCTGAGCCCCACTCCGGCCACATCTCTTGCCGTCAGATACGCATCCAAGAAGACAGGTGGCAGCTCCAAAAACCTGGGTGGAAAGTCACCAGGCAAACGCTTTGGCCTCAAGAAAATGGAGGGTGAGGGTGTGCCTTGGTTTCCATTTCCCAGCTGCACTGTCCCTTGTTGTCCCTGGCATTCCTTTGCAGAACAGGGAAACCATGTACCCTCCCAGTCTTGTACTCTCTGCGTAGCTCGCCAGAGCCCTTGGCTCCAGATTACGGATGCAGAGAAGACCTGAGGCGGGGAGAGGGTCCTGCAGAAGATCAGATAGGTGTGAACCTGGGCCGTGTGACGAGAGAAGAGAGGAAACTGGCAGGGGTGCGGGGAAGGGGGAGGCTGGCAGAGGGAGATGGAGGCTGCTTGTGTCCAAGAATGTAGCAATTGGCTTTGTGCAGGGCCATGCTTAGAGGTTGGTGTATAGCATTTGGGCCAAAAAAGCAAGGGCCAGTATGTTTTCTTAGCAGTTTGCTGTGCTGCCCATCACCGGAGCCCACAGTCAGTGTGCTGCGGACTTCTCTTCTAGGTCACTACGTTCGTGCCGGCAACATCATTGCGACTCAGCGCCACTACCGTTGGCATCCAGGCGCCCATGTGAGTTGCTCTGTGGCCCTTTCCCCTTTCATCTTTCCCAGGACCACATCTCTCTGTAACGTGGTAGTGATAACCGAACACTTGTGTTTATTGGGTACTTAGCAAATGCCAGGCATCGTTTTGCTTCCTGGGCCTGTATTGTCTCATTTCATCCTTAGCCCAGCCCAGTGATTGACTAGGTATCCATTTTCAAGGTAAGATGCCAGCGACTTAGGGAGTAGGGGCCCACAGGACAGAACGGGTTCATGCTGGGGCTGCCTGACTCCCAGTCATTGTGCTTTGCCTTGTGGGGCATCAGCCTGGTTCTCTTGGGTTTCCTTTCTGACCCCCAGCTGTTAGAGGAGGAGATGCCTAGTGATTTGAGATACTTTTTGAATCTTGGGAAACCAGTTTCAGTGTATTCCTTATGAGATGGCTGAAAGATAGCTTGAATTTAATAAAACAGAATTCAGTGTGTGTGCCAGAAATTAGGTCCATATCAGGCAGGGATTTTAGTTTTCAGCAAGTTGGGATTACTTTCTGAGGTAGGAAGCTTCTTTGTTAACACAGATCTGTACTGTACTTTCTTTTTTTTTTTTTTTTTTTTTTTAAAGATTTATTTATTAGAGCGTGCCAGTGCATGTGCAAGCAGGCAGGGTTGGGGGCAGAGGGAGAGGAAGAGTAGCAAACTCCCCACTGAGCTCCCACCTTAGCTTGGAGCCAGTCTTGGAGGCCTGATCTCACAACCCTGAGACCATGACTTGAGCCAAAAATAAGAGTGGGATGCTTAACTGACTGAGCCACCCAGGCACCCCTGTTCTACTCTTCCCATTATCTTAAATGTTAGTTTAGTTTCCTTTGTAATGGATTAAATCCCCTCGCCCCCACCGCCCCTTTTCTGGCAATTTTGGTAGGCATAGAAAGACTGATAGTAGCCAATAATTATGTCTGAAATGCTCATTTACACATGAATTGATTGTATTTATGTAGCTTTGTCTTTTAGAACTGGAGACACTGTGTGTGTGTTAACTCTTGGGACTGGCTAAAATAATGACAGCAGTAATAAAAGCTAACGTGTTTTGAGCTAAGCAGCATTCTAAGCGCTTTATGATTAACTCACTTAATCCTCGAGGGGACCCCATAAAAGTACTCAATACCCTATTTTGCAGATGAGAAAATTGAGACACAGTGAAGTAATGCAGCTTGCCCAGGCCACACAGTAGTTAGTAGGTAGTGGTGCTGGGATTTGAACCCCGCATGCTGGCTCCAGAGCCAGGCGCTGCGTTTTGGCAGCCATCACTGTGATCGCTGTTTTGTTTACTATGACAGCTAGAGTGTTTTATAATTTTAAATGAGGCGAGCTCCCGGTTGAGGGGCGGGCAGCGATCAGGGGCAATTTCCTGGGCCTGGTTTGGGGATCTGTCTGATGTGGCATCTGGCCAGCTGCACAAACGTGGGTTCAGAGACCAGCCTTCAGGGACCAAGTACCAACGAGGATTGGCTGTTGGGAGTTTTCTTTTCCCTCTTCTGTCACAGAGTCACCAAAGAAGTAGATGTCCAGGAAGTACCAGGCAGCAGGAAAGGGAACCTGAGATAGAGCTCTCTGGTCTGCCTGTTGGGCCCAGAGCCTGAAGCCTTATGAGAAGTTTGTCCTGAAGTCTTGGGATGGACCACCCAGCCTTCGGCCCAGCTGACCTGGTCTTTGTGTTGCAGGTGGGGCTGGGGAAGAAGAAGTACCTGTATGCCCTGGAGGAGGGGGTAGTCCGTTATACGAAAGAGGTCTACGTGCCCAGTCCCAGCAACGCCGAGGCCATGGATCTGGTCACCAGGCTGCCCAAGGGTGCTGTGCTCTATAAGACTTTTGTCCACGTGGTTCCTGCCAAGCCTGAGGGCACCTTCAAACTGGTAGCTATGCTTTGAATTCCTGGTTGAGGCCATTGGACGGAGCATGGAGCCCAGGTGACTGGAGAGGGTGGCCGTGGGGGCAGTCGAGGGTTGGAACGACAGGGCCTCCTGAAGAAGTCTGCTTGGTGGTGATTGCAGAAGACTCTGAAGTGACTGGCGGGGAAGCCTTTTGGGAGACCTGACCTGGGGCCTGAAGTAAAGTTTGCTGAGTCGTGAGTCTGTGCTGTGTGGGGACAGACCTGGCTGGAGATGTGGATGTGCTTGCTGGTCCTTACCCACGTTCTGTGGCGCACACCAAGAAGAGACCTCTCAGAGTGAGGAAATGAGAAGAGGGGCGTGTGTTTGAGGAGGGGATTGCTTTATCACCAGCTCTCTGAGGGGAAGGAAGACGGGAAGGGAGACAAGAGCTTGTGTTTGAGGATGTCACAGCAACCCCCCTCCCCCCGCAGGATCCCATGCCAGGCAGGGCCCTGGGAGGGGTGGGTGGGAGGGGCTACAGAGGAAGCAGCAAAGTCATGTCCTCTCCTAGAGCTGTATTTGGAGGGAGCTGGGGCTATAGCCCCCGGAATGGCAAATCCCTCCCTGACTCTGTGGGTCCGGCCTAGAGAGGCCAGGTGGACCCAGGTCCTTTCAATGAGGGGGCAGAATGGGTGACAAACAGGCTTCTTTCCACGCACCAGGAGAGAGACATACTCACCTCACATCCTTTTCTTGTTCTTGATTTACCTCAAACCATAAACGGCAGCAAAGGATCTGGCTTTAGGAATACTCAGTCGGGGCCTAGAGTGGGCTGGGGCAGGCCTTCATTGTCGATCCAGCCCAAGACCCTTGAGGCTTGGCTTCCGGTGAATGGGCCAGAAAGAAAGTGTCAGCTGGGGCAGAGGGTTGTCCTGGCATTTGGAGGGAGGCGATTTGTGGAGTCCAGTGGCTTCCTTCCAAGGACTTTGCCTGGCAGGCAGGAGCTTCAGGGATTGGGGGCATAGAACCCCCACAGTTTGGGAGATCTGCCTTGAACTTGTCACTTTGTTCTCTCAGGGCATGACCCCAGCTTCTCCACGTGCGTATCCTGGGCAGAGGTGACCCAGAGTTTCTTGAGTTTCACTTTGGCTCCCTCTTGTGGGGTCTCAAGTACCAAGGCCCAGCTGGGAAGATGGCTAGGGGCATCTCTGTGGGCTCAGCACTGTCCCTCCAGGCCCCCGGAGAAGCAGGAAGGGGCGGGATGCAGGGCTTCCCTCCGACACAGTGGTGGTGCCCCTACCCAGCAGAGCAGGGGGCTGCTTCACGGGTTGGGCGAGCAGAGCCACAGTTGGGTGGTGGTGCTGGCAGTGACCTTAGGGCCTCCTCCTAGCTTGATGGCAACTGAGGGGTAGGAAGGAAGGGCCTCAGCCATCCCCTGACACCCCAGCCTCTCTTTACCTGCCCATACATACACTTTCTTGGGGCTTCGGACTCCTGTGTCTCCTCTCCCCCAGTGATGTTCTGGATCCCAGAGCAGGCGCCCCCTGGGTTGGGGTCCTCTGTCCTTCCTTCCACCCAAAGAGGTGAAGTGGGGCTTCCTTTCAAACCCTGGGGCTCTCCATCAGCGGCCCTTTCCTTTTCCTGGTCTGAGGGGCTCTAACTGGGCATTACCTGTAAGTATAATATGAAAAAAGCTCACTTCTCCAACGCACCCGAGGCAAGGAATGCTGAACGTTCACGTCTCTGCAGGTCCAGATCCCCAAGCACTGTGCAGTCCGCTGGTGAACCTGCTTCTGCTGGTCCTTCTTCCCAGTATTCCTAGCCAGTCAGGTGAGCCAGCTGCCACAGGGGCAGCCCCACACAGAATCCCTTTTCCCTCTGGGGATAGCCCTGTAACCAAGAAAAGCCGAGGGAACCAGGCAGGCACACACCACCCTTCAGCTTCCATCTGGACCTTCTTTCCCAGGGTGAACCCAAGATTAGGGTATCACACACTGTCCTCTCTCAGAAGTCTCTAGGCATCACTCCATCCTCCCCCTAGCTGCCCTGGGCCCCTGGCCTGGCTTCAGGCCCCCAGTCCACACCATTCTGCTGACTCCCTGGTGCCAGCCCCAAGGGTCCTCCCTCACTTGGATCCCCTGGAATCTCGGCATCTTTCCACTGCCAGGACCTCACTGGGGCGTCCCACTGTGTAGAAGCAGGGAAGGGGGCAGTCCTGGGGAGCATGAAGGATGACTCAGTGCAGCCCCTGATGCAGGGTCAAGGTTAGAAAGTGAGAGAACAGAGCCCAGCCCCTTCTGTCCCTGTGTCACTCTCCCCATCCCTTTTAGTTCTCTCCAGTGAGATGGAGGCATAGAGCTCACTCCTTAGCAATTCTGAGATGTGCTCGATGTAGAGCCACCACTCCTCTCTAGCCACCAGGTCCCTCTCACTGTCTGGCAGCCACTTTGAGGCCTTTGAGGAAGAGAGAAAACCTCCTGTGCCCACCTCTCTGTCCTCTCTGTTTGGGGCCCAGAAGTGCGTGCGTGTGTGTGTGTGGGGGGGGGGCAGGATGAGAGCATGGGGAGGTTGCAGATCAGACAATTCGTTTTGTTTTCTGTTACCCAGGCTCCCACACGGTGCCCCATCCCTGGGGAAAGGCTGGCCTCTCCCCCTTGGATGTCAGTGCTCTTGGGCTTTATCTGGGGAGCTAGGGAGGGAGAGCTGGGATAAGACCTTTGTCCTCACCACCAGCTCCCAGCACGGGGTCCCCATTAACAATAACAATCACCAGACAGGAGAAGGCGAGGACCTTATAAACCCTTTCCACACTGCTGCCCCGGCCCCAGGGGAACCCAGGCTGGAAGGCGCAGGGTCCACAGAGTAGATCCCAAAGGCCCCTTCCATACTGAACACTTGCTCCTCCCTGACCAGAGAGCAGGCGCCCTTTTGTTGGGATTGGGGTGGGGGGCAGCAGCAAGGGAAGGTTTGTGGGGCAGGGGTTCCTGTGTATTGACTGGGGATCTGGAACAAGTAGTAGGAGCAGAGACCCTGGCCGCACTCAAGCTCACACCGGTCCAGCAGCAGCCAAAGGATGGCCATGACGAACACCAGGGATGAAACTACCCTCCCCCCAGAGGCACAGTCAAGGGCCCAGCCTGCACCTAGCATGCATGGGCCCACCTCGCCTCCCCACGTGTTGGAATCCCGCTTCAGAAATTAGGTAGGATTGACATGACTGTCTAGCATCAGCTTGACATGTAGGGGAAACTGAGGCATAGCCAGCTCCCTTTCTGGGGGGGCACTAAGCCCCCACGGCAGACTTAGGAGAGCAATGTAACTTTTTTAAAAAAAGATTTTATTTATTTATTTAATAGAGAGAGGTGTCACAAGAGGCAGAGAGGCAGGCAGAGGGGGGTGGGGAAGCGGGCTCCCTGCTGAGCAGAGAGCCCGATGTGGGGCTCGATCCCATGACCCTGAGATCATGACCTGAGCCGGAGGCAGAGGCTTAACCCACTGAGCCAACCAGGCACCCCAAGAGCAATGTAGCTTTATCCTGTCTCTTCAGCCCAGGGAAGTGACATGTGTAAGGAGTTCAGAGAGGGACAAACTTAGGGAGGGGAAGGAACCTGTGGAAGAGCTAGGCACCCTTACAAGTGGTGGGTCTGCAGGGGCCGGCGAGGACCCCAGAGGACCCCAGCGCCTGAACTCAGCCCCTTTTCCATTCTTCCAGACTGTGGCATCCCAGAACTCGGCTGGCAAGGGCCTAGCCAAACACAGCATTCTTCCCCAGTGGCTTGCTCTAGGTGACCCTATAGATGAAGAGGCAGGCCTTCTGGCCCATGGCAAGGGGTCAAGGGTCCATCTGACCCAAGCCCGGGACTCAGGACAACAGGAGGCACTCACAGCAGTAGCTAGGAGGCTACTGTCTGTGGGGATCTATGCACGCAGAATGGCAGCGGCAGAGGAGTGGCAAGACAAGGCATTAGCCTTGAGCCATCTTGAAGACAGCCAGAGGGCCCCCCCCCCCCCAACTCAGGAACCCTGGCCCTGGCTCAGAGCCAGCTTGTTGGCTTCTGCCTCTGCTCAACCTGTCAATGCCGTGCCATGACCCTGTGTCCCACAGAGGGCATTCCCCTGCAGGCCTGGCCTCCACAAAGCTCCCTCCAGGACTTTCAGAAAAATTTGGTGGGAGTGGGCTCAGCTTCTGGCATACCCACTGGCCAGCCAGGGGGGCTTCAACTCGCCCAGACCTGTGCACTTCTCACTTCCAGATCACCTCCTGGGGGCTCTGCCTGCCACTTCCCATTGGCCCAGGTAATGGAGCTCAGGATGCCAATTGGCTGTCTTCTGATCTTGGCTCCCCCTCCAAGGGAACAGAGCAGCCCAAGGTTGCCCTGGAAACTGGGCACAAGGGCTACAAAATACAAAAGCCTCCCTCCCCAGGCGCTCCCCCTCCCTCCAAAGGAATTAGTGCCTAGCCTATGGGGTCTAGCCAGCCCCAGCCAACCCACCTCCACCCCTCACCCTGCCAGTCCTGAATCCAGATCTTGACCCCAGGGGTCCAGCCTGGGGGTAGGATTTCAAAGCTTAAGAGCCCAAACCTCCAGGCTGAGCTAACCCTCCAGAAAGACAGGGGTGGGGAAAATGGGGGCAGAGAAGCTGCGCTCTGGCCTCCGTGGCTAACACAGGGGAGAGGATGGGAAGGGAGGGCCTCCGCAGCCAGACCTGCTTTCTGAACCGGCCAGGGCTTCTGGAGGCCAGAGCCTGGAGCCTGGTCTGGATCCCGCAATGCTTCCAACTCAGGTCAGCTCAGGCCTGCCGGAGCAGTGTGGGTGGAGCTGGTCCACAAATTAGGATCTCCTGAGGGAGCTCTGAATCCATGCCTCCACTGGGTTCCCGCCTCACCAACGAACTCAGAACCCTCAGGCAGGATGCCCAGCCACTGGGCTCAACGTGCAAACTCTGAGCGTTTATGGCAGTGGACGGTTGCTAGTAATAAGTAACCAGGGCCTGGTGTGATGGGGTGAGCATGGCAGGGCCTGGAGCAGAGAGCGCAGGCCCTGCTGAGTTCAGAAATGAAGACTCTGGGAACTGTTGTGCTAACCTAACAACAGCCCAGGTGAACCCTGCCAGCTGGATGGAGAGTCCTCAGCCCACAGAGTGTAAATGCTCTGACCATTACCGGGACCCGCTTAGCAATTTTTCTTTTTATCGACCTAAGAGTTTTTGTGTTAAAAAAAAAAAAAAAATTCTAGAGACTCAGGAGGAGTTTCAGAGGTTGGCAAAAATAGCAGCCAGAACAATGTCATCCTACCCCCTAACCCGAGTTAGCAGGAGTTCCTGCTGTCAGCTCCTTGCTGGTGACCTGCTCTTGGGAGGGCAGGGGGTGGTCAGAGTGTAAGGCAGGTCTCCTGCCTCTGCCAGGGGCTTGCTGCCGCCACTGGAGGGCTGTGACTTCGGGCTCATCATTCCAGTTTCCTGGTGTGCCGCATGTCCATCTTAAAAGAGCCTGCCTCGCAGTGTAAGGATTCAATGAGATGCCCAGACCACCCCACCACCCTTCCTGGCGGTCAAGGGCGCCCTCTCCTGGCCACTAAGAAAACGACATGTGGCAGTCGAGGCAGGAATGAGTCCTTTGTTACCCCAGCAGAGCTGAGCAGGCCTATGCAGGACCACGGATGGAGGGGTTTTAAAGGTCTGAGAAACCCTCGATCCCACATTAAGTCAGGTGTGAAGGGCTGATACGGAGCCCCTGCTGACAACAGCAGGAGAGCTGGAGGGAGGTGGGACAAACCCTTCCAGCATGGCCCTCCCAGGGCCTAGGGTGGTGGCCAGGGACCCACGCCACTGTGATTCTTGCCCCTACAGCTCCAACGTGAACTACCAGGCTGGGGCTGGGGCTGCCTCCATTCTGGGGGGTGCTCCATACATCAGAGCCGGGCAGGAGAGTGAGGAGAGCTTGTGGGATGGGCCCTGGGGAGGCCAAAGGTAAAGAAGCCAGCATCCCAAGGAAGTGCTGGGCCAGAACCCTTGAGAACTGAACTGGCTTTCATGCTGGCCTCCTGGCCGGCAATGGGCAAGGGCCTGTCTGGCCCTCAGAAAAAGAGGGAGCTGCTCTAGATGGGTTCCTGCCTCCCTTCTGGTTCTTAGATTCTAAACCGTTCCCACTCGAGGGAAATAAAACTTCCACCTTCTCACAGCTTTCAGAGCATACCAGCGAAGACATTCGGGGGAAGGCCAGACAGTGCCAGCTTCCCGACAGCCGGGAAGAAGGACACGGAGGCTCGACTTAGAGAGATAGAGATATATTTCTTCTGTTGCATATTTCATACTGCACACGGAGCTTTCAGGCACAATGCTTCTCTAGGTTCTTCTGAGAGCACTGACAGAGTCTTCTTCCCACACTGCTCCCGAGGGCTCACCCCTCCAGCGCGGGAGCCCAGGTCCGGCTTGCAGTACTGGGTACCTGGGAAACTCTGCACCGGTCTCAACAGGCCCTGATGCCTTGCTTTGCCCATCGAGGGGCCGGACACGCTGGAAAGCCTGAGAGCCAGCCCCACCCCTTCTTCTATGGTCCCCTGGCTACAAGAAGAGAGGCTGTCCCACTAGAGTCCAGCTCTGCAGCGCTCCCCCAAATCGCCTGGTCTCCGGGCCTCAGAGCCTGGCGTGGCACTTGTACCCCCGTAGAGCCTCAGCCATGAGCACCACAGGCCCAGGCTGGGGGAATGAGGTCCCGGAGAGTGAGGCAGGCCCAGCCTCCTCCAGAGCAACAGCAGATAGGCTCGTCAGGCCCCTGCTCCCCAGAGCTATGGTCCACTTCCTGGGGCTGCTCTGAGCCCTATTGCACAGTTTTCATTTCCAGTTCCTCCCCCTACCACCCATTAGAAACAAATAAACAAACAACCCCAAACAATAAGAAACCTAGAAGGGAAAGTGAGGAAGAGCGGGGCGTGGAAGCTGGAGCCCTTCTCCCCACACTCCTGCCCTCCGCTGGGGTCCCCAGCAGAACCATGAGCACTAAGGAGCATGCCCCCCTTCCCTGCCGTCTGCGCCCATCCTTGATGGCTCACAGGGGTAGCCTGCCTGGGCCTCTGGTTCTTGCCTGTGGGGAGGGGACACCCCTCCCCTGTCTGTAAGGTGCAATCCCCGGGTCATCCGGGAGGCCAGGGCCCTGCTACCTGAGTCGCCCGTCCGCTTTGACGGGCCCCAGCTCTGATTTGGGGTCGGGGGACACAGAGCTCCAGCTGGTCAGTCTGCAAAGCTCCAGGCTGGGGCAGGCGGAGGGGCCCATGGCACACAGTCCGGCCACAGACCAGAAACTGCTCAGCTCCCCATCTGTCCAGGCCTCCAGGGCTGGGCCTATGAGCTCTGCGTGCCGCCGGGCGGCCTCCTCTGCGGGCTCCGGCTGGGGCAGGTTCAGGATACCACTGAGGCCCTGGAAACTCTGCTCCATGTACTCGTTGTGGGGCGGCCCAGCATGCAGCCAGCTGGCGTCATCTGCGGGGTGCAGGACAGACGGTGAAGGCCAGCCCCCGCCCCGCCCCCTCCCCATGCTGGTCTGGGCGCCCCCACGTCTCTCCCAGCTCTACCAGGGAGTCACATGGCGCTGAGCGACCTGTGACCTTGTGCTGACCCACAGAACTTTCTGGGCCTGTGACGCTATCCGCTTTTATGAAATCAAGGCCATAATCTCCGAATTCCCAACTTGAGGATTCATAACAGTGAGATCAAGGCACTTTGGGAGAGGAAGTAACTTTCCTATGATGGTCTTGTCTCTGTCCCCTGCGCCCCTTCTCAGCCATCCCCGGGGGTTCCCAGAGCCTCGGGCCCTCAGCTGTGGGGCCCTGCTTTCTTTGCCAGCCTCCCTTCCCACCACCCCCTTCCTCCTACCCTCTTGACCCTCTGTTCCCCTCATGCACCAGATGCCCATGGGGTTTGTCTCCTCAGCTTAGAACACCCTTCTCTGTAAAATTCCAGCTCATCAGGGCTCAGCACCAATACCGGCCTGCTGGACAGCTGCCCTCCACCTGTCCCCATCTCCTGCATCAGACTCGAAGTCCCTGGAGAGCAGGGTGTGGCTTGTCTGCTCTGGATCTGCCACAGCGCCCCCCCCCCGCCCCGTAACCCATCCATCTCTGGGTTATTCCTGATCTTCTCTGTGATAAGGAGCCAGAGAAAGGAAACAACACCTACCTATTGGCACCTACTGTATATAAGCTATGTTTACCCACATACTCAACCCTGATATGTCCCAGGGGCTAGTTAATTGTCCTAGGCCCCTCTTGAGGGAACCTGAAGCCTATGCCTGTGTTCCAAGCCTGCTCCCTTAGCCTCACCTAAGTGTGGGCTGGGCCATAGGATCCCGCCCACCCAGCCACATGGTGGTTTGGGTGGTCAATCAGCTCTGCTGCCCCAAGAATCAAGAATCTGGGGACCAGGAGGCCCTGGTCAGTCTCTACCACATGGAGAGGCCAATATCATGTACTGAGAAGCCAGTGCCTGGGGCTGACACACAGACGGGACAGGTGGACCCACAGAGACATTTCCTGGGTTCCGGGGGACAGCCCTGCATTCTTCCCATAATTTCCCCATTTTACTTGAGCTGGTTTGAGTGGACTTGTGTTCCACACACCCTGGAGGCCTCCAATGGTTCTATCCATCCTACTTTACACACAGTAAGACCAGGGCTCGGCTCTGAAGGCCAAGTAACCTGCCAAGGATAAAGGTCCAACTAAAATGTCAGAGCTACATTCCAAAGCCAAGTCTACCTGACCACAAAGCTTGCCTCACTGCCCTACCATGGTACAGGGATACTAAGGGATAGATCATCCAGGCCCCAGCCCTACGCCTTTCCCCTACTCGAGGGTCAGCCCTGACGGTCAGCCTCTTGGGACCGGTCGCCTGCCTAGCGAATCCTATATCTTGTCTGGGTTCTGAGCCTAGATCCTTACCTTTCCTGAGAGGTAGTTTGCGGTTGAAGGTCAAGGGCAGCACGAGGAAGCGGGTCTCACCCAGGGGTTCCCAGAATTGAAGCAGCCGAATAGTCCAGGCCCCTGGCCGCAGGGGCCGGCTCAGCGGTGGCTTGTACTGTGTGACCTCGGTGTCTGCGTCTACCGTGACATCGTACGACGTGGCCACCACGTAGGTGGGGTCAATCCACACAACAGTGGCTGTGAGGTTGGGGCCCCGGGCCCAGCGCTGCACGGCCACAGGCTCGTCCAGCGGCCCCAGCAACCCCCCAAAGTTCCGGAAAAGACGCTCTTTGGGGTCCCACTCGGTGCCGACCTGTAGGGAGGGAGGCAGCTGGGAGGGCGCCGGGGGGGACAAGTCCTCTCTACTCTGAAACTGCCTCTGTCAGTGTGACCTTGGGCCAGTCACTGCGTCTTTTCAGCCTCCAGACTCCCCATCTGCAGAAGGAAAGGCTGGGACTGGGATTTGCTCTAAGATCTTTCTCAGCTCTCAGCTTTGTCCTAGGCTCCTGCTCTGGCTTGTTCTGTTGTGAGGGCCGCAAGGCCGAGCTGAGGTTTAAGGCCCTGCCCAGAGACCATCCCCACATGAAACCACAGCCTCCAAGAGCCAGAGGACAACTCCATAGCCTAATGGAGTATCAAAGTCCTTCTAGAAGGAAATCACTGCAGCGTAGAAGACTGGGCTTGCCCTCTAGAGCAATATAGTCATCTCCCCGCTCCCTGCATGTCCTCTGTGCACCCCACGAGGGAGGTGCCCCTCGGCGTGCGCCTGTCGGGGAGACCCTGGCTCTGTCACTAGAAGGGAGAGCCTGTGAACCCAGTCCTGAAAGGCCTAATCCAGTCCTTATCTCTCCCGTGGTGTCTGTCCCCCTCTTCCCACTACCTGGAGTCTTACTGGGGGTCAGGAAAAAGCAAGGGGAGGACCTGTCCCACCTCCAGACTCTGGAGCCGGCTGGCCTGGTCACTGTGCCCCAACAGCTTCAGCGACCCCTGGGGCATCAGCCACATCTCAAGCGTCTCTGTCGGCCCCTGGGCTGAGGGCTGCACCGCCTGCGTCACCAGGTAGCCCTGGAAATGGTCGTCATAGAAATACAGATGCACGCTGGACGGCAAGCCCCGGGGCTCAAACCTAAGAAGGTTCCAGCAGGGAGAAAGGGAGATGCCATCAGCACACCTGACGTGGCCTGGAGTCCCAGGGAGGGGGCTCTGGGTAGTCCCATCCCCAAGCGTGTCCTTTGCCCCAAATCTCACACCCACAGCACCTACGTGCCTGGCTCTTGCTCTCTCTGCTTTATTTGCATTCTCCCCTGCTTTTGACGGGGGGCTCCCTGGGGTCGGGGCGGTCTCTTTCTGACTGGCCTCCCCACAGGGCACCACACACACAGGGCCTGCAACAGGTCAGAAAGAGGTCTCACCTGCAGAGCGGGGAGGAGGCCAGCGGGGATGTCGCGGTGGCAGCGTGGCGCAAGCTGAGGCGGGCGAAGGCGGCGTAGGCAGTGAGCATGACGTCACTGAGCCCACTGGGGCCATCAGCCACATCGTAGGTGTTCTCCCAGTAGGCCTTGAGAGCTGGTGTACCCGGTGGGTAGCTGCCATAGAGGTGGAAATCCAGGATCTCCAGGACCTCCTGGTTCACAGTTGACTCAAACTTTCGGGCGAAGAAGGTGGGTCTGGAGACTTGCTGGAGCGGGAGAGGCAATGAGGGTGAAGGGGTCTGGAGGTCCCAGGTGGCGTGGCTAGGGTGGGGGGGCCCTCCCAGCACTGCCTAGACATCAGGCCCCTGGAGCCCTTCCCACTGCCAGCAGAGCCCCAAGAGCTGCTGCAGGGGAAGCCCCCCACTCCAAGATTCTCTGATGGGGGCTCAGCTTAAATCCTTTCTGCCGGCAGAAAGCACACAGAGAAAGGCTGGGCAGGGGGCAGCCGGGCGGGGTGGGGGGGGTCCCGGGGAAGCACCTGTAGCCGGAGGAAGTCCTGCGGCTTGAAGTCGTTGGGCGAGCAGCCGCACCAGTCCACGATGTGCTTGTACTGGCACTTGCAGCCCAGCCTGCGGTTCCAGTTGGTGACCCGCAGGTTGTTGTCCACCAGGCTCTCGCAGGCCGGGCTGTTCTCCAGCACCGTGTGGAAGAAGGACTGCGGGAGGGGGCCGGGGGAGGGGTGAGCCGGGGGCCACAGCCTCCCCGCCTCACGGTGGGGGTAAGGGGGGACCCCGGTCACCCACCTCGGCGGGGAGCAGCGTGTACGTGTAGAACTGGCGCAGCTGGGCCACCAGCGGGTCGTCCGTGTACACTACGTACTCCACGAAGCTGCGTGTCAGCACAAACCAGTCCGAGCCGCCATCCACCACGATGCCCGCCGGGATCTGCCGCTCACCCAGGCGCCACATGTGCGAGTCGCACTCGTGGAAGAGCCGGTCCAGGCCCTGTTTCTTGATGAACCTGCCAGGGCGGCGGGGGTCAGACGGGCCACGATGAGGGTCATGGGGGGGCGAGGGGGCAGATGGGCCACAATGAAGGTCATGGGGGGTACGGGGACAGACAGGCCACCATGAGAGTCCTGAGGGGCGGGGGGCAGGCTCTCTCATGCACCCAGGGACCAGCAAGCTTCAATCTGGGCTTGGCTGGGAGGCCCTACAACCCAGCCGTGTGTGGGAGGGGCTGTAATGAGACCCCTCACCTGGAGTTGTCCCGGCCATGTGACTTGAGGAAGTTCTTGTCCCGGTTCTTGGACAGGAAAGTCACCAGCTCCTCGTTGGTCCTGGAGAAGGGATGGGGCACGGGCAGTGTGTGTGAGGGGACTGGCTCAGGCTCAGGCCCTACTTCCCACCCTGGCACCCTCTGCAGCTCCCTGCCAAACAGGGAGCTGTCCAGGCCACATGCCCTGCCCTGAGCTAATGCTCTGGGGTCATGGGCACCCGCAGCCCCCGTCCAGCCCTACCCTCTGACCGTGCACCCCAGGTCCAGGCCTCTGTCCACTTCCTAGTCCCTTGTCACTCTCAATCCTGATATGATCTTCTACCAGGCCCTCCCCTCAACAGGGACTGTGGTCTGGGGACCAGAATGAGGCCTGGAGGAGGGGAGGGAGTCGCTCAGGCCCCTCCCACCCCAAAGACCTCCCTCCCCCTTCTTCTCTGGAGGACTTGGAGGGGTGCCCGCACCTGGTCGGGTAGTCGGTGGCACTGAGGTTGATAAAGAAGTCCCAGGCCCAGCCAGGCACCTCCAGCAGGTCCCTCATGCTCCGCAGATACATCCGCAGCAGGCTGGCCCCACCCCAGATGGTGACCATGCGCCAGGGTGTCACCCGCACGTTGTCATACTGCCGGGCCAGCTCCACGACCTCACGGTGCAGATAGTTGGAACGCTGCAGGGGATGTGTGGTTACTCAGGAGCCATGGGGGGGGCCCCCAGCATTACAACCTCCCGCCCCTCCTTGGACAAGTGACACGGAATGGAGAGACCACAGGGCAGGGCTCCAGCTCCCAACCGGCCGCGCCCCACGTTCTCGGCCTGCTCCTCTGTCTGGAGGCCACTCGGGCAGACCAGTGAGCCTGGCTACCGGTGACCTGCTGGGTCTTGGCGCAACTTGCTCAGGTCCCTGTGCTGTCCCTCCAACAGTACCTTGTCTACGTGGATATAGAAGAAATGCTGCGCGTGGTAGACAGCCTTGAGAAGGCGCTTCAGCTGGCGGATGGCACGGCCGTGAACCACCAGCATGTAGGCGATACGGACCGGGGGGCCATCCGCGGGCTGCTGGGCCCGGACCTCGTCCCACTGGATGCCGGGGCTCATCTTCCCTGAGCAGAGAGCAGGAGCAGCAGTGAGGCCTCTCCCCAGGCCACAGGGTGGGGGTGAGGTGGGAAGAGGACTGCCTGCCTTCCAAAGGAAGGACCTTGGACTTGGAGCCTGACGCTCCCGGATACTAGCTCTGCCTTGGCTGCTCAGTGCACTTTATCACCAGTCTGGCTGGGGAGGTGGTGGGAAAGCCCTCTGAGCTTTCCTCCCCTGGACAAGGAAGGGTCCTGCCAGGGCACCCCAGCCCCGGGGTGGCCACCCCTCCGCCCAGCCCCGTCTCTTCCTCTCACCAGCCAGCTGGCAGTGGCGAGGCACAGCCTTGGGCATGAGGTTCCCGGCCTGGTGCAGGCACACAACATTGGCAATCTCCTGCTGGCACTGCTTGGAGCTGGCCCGGGCCAGTGCAGAGAGCGCGTCCTTGCCCACAATCTCGCACTTGGGGGTGAAGCCGTTGTCCGTCGGCTGGGGGGCGCCCTCCACACTCCCTGTGTCTCCATGCGGTGGGAAGCCGGCCGCCCCAACCAGCGCCTCCCCGGCTGCCGCCCCGCTCAGGTTCTGGCGGCCTGGGGCCTCCGGGGGTGGGGCTGGCGGGACACGGCGGCTGGCTCTGTGCCGGCTGGTGACCGCCCGTACCACCTTGGCCACGGGCATGCCGGGGCTCTCAGCACGACCCCGCCAGCGCCCATGCCTTCTGCCTGCGCTGCCCCGGCGTCCGGCTGAACTGTCTGTATCCTTGGAGCCCTCGCCAGGATCCAGCGGCCGTGGCTTCCTCTGCCTTCCTTTCTGTAAAACATGGGCAGACGCGGGTCACAGGGACAGTCTCTGTCCACCTGCTCTTTAGCTCCCTGCTGGCCTCAGGCCTAGAAGGCGCTGCCTCACCCTCCACCCTCCGAGGAGTGCCATTCGCAGGAGGGCTCTGCACAAGGAGCACTTCGCAGGGAGGCCTCCCTGAGCAGCCGGCTGAGGAAGTGCCACCAGACCTCCGGGACACCGTGTGCTTACACCCCAGGGCCCCGCATCCCCCCTGGGCTCTGGAATCAGACACTGCTCTCTTTTTCAGCAAATACGAACATGAATGTCACAGAAGGGTGTGGAGACCCTGCAGAGGACACATAAGTCCCACCTGGGCCTGGCCAGGAAGAGACAGAAGGAAAGCATTCTGCCAGCTACAGAATGTCCACATGGGAGTGTGGAGCCGCAGGAGTGAAGGGGCCTGGCCTGGCGGGGAGCTCCGAGGGGAAGCCCGAGATCCTAAGACTGGGGGGATTCTCTGGGAGGCAGAGACCAAGATGGAGTCAGAGCGCGTGACTTTCGCTGAGTTAACACCCAAGCAGGCCTGTCCCCGGTGTTAGAGGGGACAGAAGGAAGAGCTTTGGACAACAGTGCAGCTCGGAGAGAACCAGGGCCAGCTGCTGGGGATGGCGCAGATGGCACAAGCCACTGCCACACACTGTCACCGGCTGGGAGGCTGAGGCAGGGCCTCAGGGCACCCATAGCTGGAGGCTGGCACCTGACTGCTCCTCACAGCGGGTTTTCTCTAGAAGGGAAATCACGGCTGCCACACTCTGCTTCCTGGCTCCCTGGCCTCTTCTCAAACCAGGTGCTCCCCTAGATGGCCTAGTCACCCCTGAAAGGCATGTGTACCCACCATCTTCTCCAGCTCCCCCTGTCCCCCTCCTTGGTGCCCCTCCCTGCTGGACCAAATCCCACCCATCCTTCAAGAGCCGGCTCTGAGTCCCCTCCTGCGAACCGTTCCATTTGCCCCCAGAGGGGGATGTTCCCCCAGCAGGCTGGGCTCCCAAGGGAGGGAGTGTCACACCAGCCCCATGTCCTGGAGTCTGGCGGTATAGCTGACACACAGAGGACGTGCACCTCGTGTCTGGTGGCCGAGGCATGGAAAGAGCGGTGCGACTGCTCCCTTGAATGCCTACCTTGTCTGAGCAGGTCCCTCAGCTATGACATGGGAGAGAGGTGTGAGCGTCAGTGAGAGAGAGTGCACACTAGTGTCCTGGAGGGCACTGGCTCTGCCAGCCGTCGGGTGCACCCTCACTGTCCCGAGGCCCCTCCACGGGCCTCCTCGGCCACCCACCACGGGTCATGGGCCTTTCCTGGCCTGGCCTCTCGACATGACCTGTGGTCCACAGTGCCCTCCTTACTAGACTGCCAGCTGCGCTCTTGGGGCTTCTGCTGTCTCCCTGGCCACTCCTTCTCAGTCTTCTTGGTCCATCCTCCCTCATCTCCCAAGACCACCCGGGGGTCCAGCCTCACCCTCGCTTCCCGGCAACCTCGAGCAGCCTCTGAACTCCAGCCGCTCTCCGGTGTCTCTTTCGGGACTGGACTGCTCCCTTGAACCTTCAGGTGTTTAACTGCCCGCCTGCACCCTCGGTATCTCCCCTGGGAGCCTGGCAGATCTCTGGAACCCATGAGTCCCAAAGCGAGCTCCTCCTGTTCCTCCCTGACCTGGCCCTATGACAGTCTCCCTGTCTTGTTAAAGGCCACCCTTTCCTTCCAGTCATTCAGGCCAAAACCCTTGAGGAGTCAATCTTTGACTCTCGTTTCCCTCACACCCCATCAGTCCCCCACCAGGAAGCCCTGCTGGGGCCACCTTCATAACACACCTCTCCCTGCCTCCATCACAGCCACCCCTGCCCAGCATCCCTGGTCCCCCTGCTCTTCCTCTGGTTCCCTGATGGTCTATTCCCATTATAGCAGCCAGTGTGTTCCCTTTAAAACAAGCCCCACCTCACCACCCCTCTGCTCCAAACCACCCATGGGCTCCCCTCCGAGAGAAAAACCCCAAGTCCCTCCAAGAGTGCAGAGAGGTTGTGTGAACCGTGTCTAGCCGCCCCTCTGGCCACCCCTCCCTTTCTGACCTCATCTCCTGCTAACCTCATGCTCACTCTCCTCCAGCCGCAGTGGCCTTCTAGGTGTCCCTCCACACCACCTGCCACGCACTGTCCCTTGTGCCTAGAATGCTCCCCTCAGATGTCCCCACTACTATGGCTTGTCCCCTTCAATTCTCTGCTCAGATGCCACCTCCTTAGCGAGGCCCACCCTGACCTTCGCTTCACTTTTCCCACAGCACTTCCTCCCTTCTCTCATGCTAGAATGTCCTTATTTCTTCTGTGTTATTACAGGTGTTTCACCACTCACAAGAATGGCATGTCCATGAGGACCCGGCTTTTGTTGTGTTGTTCACTAATGCATTCCAAGGGCCCAGCAGAATGTCTGGCAATAGGAGAAATGGCAATAAATAGTTGTTGAATGAATGAATGAATGAGTGAGTGAGTGTAAGGTTCTTGGTATAGGATCAGCATTTGAGAGATGCTAATATCCTCATTATTATTATTACTAATACTATCGCTGGAAAATGATTAGGAAATAGTCAGATGTGAAGTCAGGAGAGGCTCCAAGGCCCTTAGACACTGTGGACTCTATCGGGTTGAGTTTTCCCTGCCCCCCCATCCCCCATCAGAGCACAGCAGGCACCCCGCCTGCCAGGCTGACAGCTACCCTAGGGCCAGAGCCCTGCTCCTCCACCCAAGCACCCACACTCTCTGCGAACGGCACCCAGCCAGCCTCTGATCTCTTTGAGAAGTGCCCGATGAGAGCTGGGGGCGTCTCTCTCCATCTGAGGAGACAACACAACAGGGAGGGTAGGGTGGGAGGCGGAAGTAGACCTCACTCTGCACCCACACTGGGGAGGGCACCCTGGACCACACAGCCCCCAGGAAAAGTGACTGGGTAGTCCCTTGAGCGGAGCGTAGGTCAAGCTAGTGACGTCCGACCTGGTGACACCATGGGCAGAGAAAGAGTCGTTCTTAACCTCCACTGGATAGAGATGGCAGAGCCGCTGTGGGCGCTCACGGTGGAAGCCGGTACTGGCAAGTCAGGAAGTCGGTCAAGAGGGCAGGGTGTGGGGCACACAGCCAGGCTGGCTGCGGTGGGGCTGGGATGTGGGAGGAGGTGGGAAGGCTGGGGCCCTGCAGTGCAGCTGTGGCTGACCCTGAGAAGGTCAATCCCAGAGGAGCTGGGGGACCCGGAGGCAGCAGTGAGGAATGGGGGGGTGGTCCCTAGTGGAGACCCAGCTGCCACCGCTGCCCACCCATGTTCATAGGGGCATTGGCAAGGCCCCATACTTGTCCCCTCAAAGGAACTTCCCCTAGTAGCCCTGAGGTCAGGGTCCCCTTTGCTTCCTGAGGGTGGGGACCTGCTCTCTGACCTCTGGCCTAGATGCATTCTGGCCTTTGAGGTCCCCCTTCCCCACAGAGAAGGTGTTCAAGTCCTCTGCCACTTCCGGAGAACACAAAATGGCTACGCCCACACCCCATCACCTTGAGACCTCTCAGACTGTGTTTAAAGTAAGTGGTGAGACCATGTTTGTGAAAGCTTTTAAAACCATAAAGTGGTTCTTTGGACATTAACGGTCAGACCTGGTCTCCACTGCAGCCCCTCCATAGATGGGCAGCATCTGATGGGCGCATCTGAAACGCACGTGACCCCACTGCCTCACCCCACTTCACTTACAACAGCACCTGGGTCCCTCCCTAGGGTCTCCAGGATGCACCCTGGACTAACTCTCAAACCTTCTTCCGAGGAGCATGCCCCACCCTCCTTCCCATTCCTCAAAGCCACCCAGCCACGCCCACTCTCCGCGGGGTGCTCGGACTCTGTCCACCTCTTCCCCTGGGCCCACCATGCTTCCTGCCAAAGCCTTCTCTGACCACCAGCTCCACCAGCCCCCTTAACACTGAGTTGCCTTCCCACTGTCAGCCTCCCCCCTGCTCACCACCTGCTCTCCAGCGCCCCGGCCTTGTCTACTTTATTTCCGTATCCCTAGTCTTAGCAGAGCCTGCTACGGAGCATGAGTTAACCATCGTTTGTTGACTGACCAACTGACCTAATGAAGGGATCCCTATGCCCGGTGTGCAGAGCTGAGATCATATTACTTCCTGGTGGTGTAGCACGCGCCAGCAACTCTTGCTAATGCTTCACCGGCATCATTTTTACTTAACTGTCATGACGGCCCAGTGAGATAAGTGCCGTGAGTACCCCCTCTTGAGGGGGGGGCGGTGTCACTGCTAAGGACTTGGAAGGAGGCTAGGTAACATGCCTGTGGTCTCACTTGGCAGCAGGGCAGGAAGTGGACCCGGGACGGGGAGGTGGGCTGATTGGACTTGGAAGCTCACTGTGCTGCCTGGCAACCCCGGGCTCCGGCGAAGGGGCTGCTGAAGGGGTCCACATGCCCATGCCTGCCTGCACTGCACAACCTTTAGGTCGAGGATCTCTTCTGTCCCAGTCCAGTCCAACCCTATAGCTTCTGCCAGAAACCCGGATGGGGAGGTGGGGAGGTGGGATCCCTATTATACTGCCAGAGTTCCCCACCCCAGGCTGTGGGCAGGCCAGCAGGAATTTGAGGCCTGGACAGTCTCTCGGCCCCTTCAGAGACTCACTGAGCCACGTAGCTGGGGGCCACTGGTTTCTGGGAAGCCTCAGCAGCTAGGCTATGGCCCTCCCCAGAATGGTCACCGGCCTCTGCTTGCACACTCCAGGGTCGGAGGGCTCCCCAACTACCTCGGAGAATGTCGCAGCTGCCCCGTCTTCTCACACGGACCCTGAAGCACTCTTCCTCCTCCTCACTGGTACACACAGAATAAGCCCACTCCCTTTGGATGTCACAGAGCCAGCCTCCTCCCGACCCCACTCAGCTCCTTTTGGAGTAACGGCCTCACATGACTCTGTTACGGCTCCCTCAACCTCCCAGCCTCTTGAGACAAGGGCAGCCCTTCTCCCAGTCTCCACAACAGGCCTTCCAGACTGCCCAGATGTAGAAGGGGTAAGTGGACATGGAACTCCCTTGGCCTTCACACTGCCAGGTGGAGAGACCCAAGAGGACACGGCAAGCAGAGCGACCGACTATGAGCCCTAGAAGCACCAGAACCGAGGGGCTAGGGGTATGGGCAGAGAATCCCTGCTCACTGGCCACAGCTTAGGGCCAGGGTTTGGCTTATCTCCTGGGCCTTCCAAGATGGCCCCAGACCCTACTGGACCCTTCCTGACCAACGTGGGAAGCGACATGTCAGGGCCCCAGCTAAAACCAGCCAAAAGTGAGTGACACTCTCAGGGCAGGGATCTGGGTACTGAGCTGGACAGGTTTGTCCCTGCTCTGGGGCCTGAGGCTCTGCTAAACCAGCTGATGCTGTCCCCATTCCCTAAGAGCTAGAGGCCCCCCTCCTCCCATTCCCTAATGTCCTGAAGCCACTCACCAGCTCACTTCCCCCAGCCATCTCCTCCTGAAGACCCGCGGCTTTCTTCAGACCCCAGGTTAAGAAAGTCACGCCTGGGGAACACTTCAGTCCTCTCCCTCGGGGTCAATCCCTGTTCCCTCGGTTGCCATACTGAGTTCCAGCCCCGGGGTCCACTTCTCCACTGACGGCTGCCCGTCAGGCGCTTCTGGGCGCGGATGCCCGGGGTCCCTCGGCCCCGCTCCTCCGCCACGACGCGCACACCCCCGCCCCCTCCCAACTTCAGAAAGTTTGGCCTGGGGCTCCCCACCTCCGAGCAGGCTGGGGCCCGGCCCCGCCTCCTGGTCCTGCACCCCGCGCCTGACCTTCATAGCTCCCCGGGCCGGAGACCACCCCACCAAGACCCGTTCCTCCCGCCCGGGCCCCCTGCCCGCCCGCGGCCCGGGCCTCCGGGTCACGCACCGCCCCCACGCACAGTCCGTGGGGCCCTCCTGGGAAAGGGGCGCCAGGGGCCGGACGCCCTGCTCCTGGCGGCCGCCCGCGCCGGCACGCACACGGCCCGTGCCCCACTTCCCCGGCGGGGGCCGCCGGCAGCCCAGCCAGGACCCCGCGCGCCCCCGCGCCCGGCCTGCCCGCCTGCCCGCCCGGCTGTCGGAGCACCTCGCCCGGCTCGTCCTCCTCCAGGCCGCTGAAGCTCCACACGACCAGGCCCTGCAGCAGCAGGATGGCCAGCGCCGTGGCGATTGCCAGTTTGTAGCGCCGCACCAGCTTCTGCACCCGCGCGCTCGCCACCATCTTCCTGCCCGGGACGCGGGGCGCGCGCCCAGCCCTGCAACCCGGCCGCGGGAGCGCGCCTGGGCGCGGACCGAGCCGACTCCCCCCTCCCAAGGAGGCGGGGCGGGCGCGCGCCGGGGCGGGGCGGGGCGGGGCGGGGGGCGGGACCCACGGGTCCGAAATGCCGCGCCCCGCAAGCCGGGGGCGGAGCCTGGGCCTGCCCGAGCACCGCCCGCCCGGGCCGAGCGGGATCCGCCTCCCAGGCGATACCTTCTCTGTCTTCGTCTGCGGCGGGCTCCCGCGTGCGCTCACATGTTCCTGGACCCGCTAGACCATTTGTACCCGCTGGTGGAGAGGTCGGCCTCCCAACCTCTCGCTCGCCGCCTGGTGTCGCGGGGGGGTGGGGCAACTGAGCTCGGTGCTGATTAGCTCTCCTCCCAGGGCGCGCAGAGAATGCTAGAGCTCCCAGAAACGCCGAGATGGGAGAAATTGTGTAAATGCGACAGGCCCCTGCTTAAAAACCCTGGAGGCCGCACCACCAGGGCAAAGTCTAACCCCCTTGTCTTGCATCCGAGGCTGCGCACAGAGCCTCCTTTCCTCTCGCCTCTTTTCATCCTAAGGATCTTAAGGCCTCTCCCAGAGCCGTGATTCCCAAATTCTAGGGTGCATTGGAAGCACCAGGAAATCTTGATAAAACAGATTGCTGCTCCCCACCAGAGTTTCTGCTTTGGTAGGTCGGTAGGTCGGGAGTGGCGCCCCGAGCATTAGAATTTTCAACAAGTTCCCAGGTGATGCCGATGCGGCTAGTCTGGGACTACACTTGGAGAACCGTTAGACCTTTGCATATCTGTTTTCTTTGCCAAGTGCTAGCAGCTTTTCCCCACCTCTATCCTCCTCCCCATCAGTGGCATCCCTTCCACCAAGTGCTTCTCCAGCACCGGGCAGCTGAGCCGCTAACTACAAGCTGGTTGTGATTTTTCTGGGATCACGCCTTATTCACTTTTGAATTCTTGACCTGCCATTGGACACCCAGCAGTGCTCAGTAAATGTTGCAAACGAAAGAGGAGGTGAAACCCAACTTGCTGTTTTAGCAGCTGACCCTAAAGG
This sequence comes from Mellivora capensis, assembly GCA_004024625.1. Classification (NCBI taxonomy): domain Eukaryota; kingdom Metazoa; phylum Chordata; class Mammalia; order Carnivora; family Mustelidae; genus Mellivora; species Mellivora capensis. Next base: position 57,268 of record PISX010007888.1, read on the forward strand.
TTTCTGAGGGTCTGGTATGTTCCAGCACCACGTAGACAAAGTGTGAATGCCGGCAGCCCTCCCCTGAACCTGGCAGTCCACGGAGAGAGGGAAGAGAAGGGGAAAAGCACTGCCCACCAAAGCAAGGTGCATGCCTTCCTGATGAAGCCAGGCATCACGAGAAGGAAGCAATAAAAAGAGCAAAACCAAGATTGAAGATTTGAAATAAAGACTTTAGGATCCCTTACAGAGCGGTCTGGAAAAAGAAGTCATTATTAGTTTATTTATTTACTTTTCTTTTCCGAAAGCAATGATGAAGGGTTTTGGAAGTTGCCAGGCCATAAACCAGGTGAGGGAATTCTAAGCTGTGATGAGTACAGGGGATCCAGTTCTTTCGTGGCACTTAAATAAAACCTCTGTTAATCCTCTCCGGCCTCTTTGGTATTTGTAATCATTCCATTCTTAAGCATTAGTTAAATGGGAGAGTTGTAAACAATGTTTTAGATGACAGTTTGGCTACTTAAGAGAGCCTATAGCTCAAGGATTTTGGAAAACATCAGTTGACATGCCAGCAATTGATATGTTAATTAAATATTGATCTTGTGTGCTCATTAAATCAGGTCCCCTAGGGACTTCTACCTGTCAGTACTCCCCCCACACACCCAATGAAAATAGCTTTATTTTCCGCTGATTATTTAACTAGTATATACTCATTGTATAACATTTAAAACATAGAAAAATATAAGGAATAAACTAAAAGTCACCTCTAATCCCATCCCTTGAGATAATCATCATTAATATTTTGGTGCATCCTTTCCCCCATCTCTTTATGTGTATATAATTTTGTACAGATGGGTTCATATTACACAGTTGGGTTTTTAAATATTTTTTTAAAGATTTATTTATTTATTTGACAGAGAGAGATCACAAGTAGGCAGAGAGGCAGGCAGAGAGAGAGGAGGAAGCAGGCTCCCCACTGGGCAGAGAGCCAGATGCGGGGCTTGATCCCAGGACCCTGAGATCATGACCTGAGCCGAAGGCAGAGGCTTTAACCCACTGAGCCACCTAGGCGCCCCGGGTTTTTAAATATTTTTAAGTATTTTCTCCTCTTTCCGCCCATGTTCCCAGCTTCATTTACTTGCTTGGTTCTTTCTTCCCCTCCTAACTTCTTTCTATCTTTCTCCTAATAATTCACACACATTTTTTTATTTGGGGTCATTATATTTTATTTTATTTTATTTTTTATTTTTATTTTTATTTTTTTTAAAGATTTTATTTATTTATTTGAGAGAGAGGCAGTGAGAGAGCATGAGCGAGGAGAAGGTCAGAGGGAGAAGCAGACTCCCGTGGAGCTGGGAGCCCGATGCGGGACTCGATCCCAGGTCTCCGGGATCATGACCTGAGCCGAAGGCAGTCGACCAACCAACTGAGCCACCCAGGTGTCCCTGGGGTCATTATATTTTAAAAAGTTGAACCATGTTACATTCACTTTCTGCATCTTGCTTTTTCCCCCCAAACCATAAATGCATAGTAGAAAGTCCTCCGAGTGAGATGAGACAGGTCTACCCCATTCTCTTTTTAATAGCTGCATAATATTCCACTTGGCCATTCACTTGGTTTCCAGCTTTTGCCGCTACCACAGGTTGTAGTAAAACTGGTTCTATGCAAATCCCTATGCACTGATGCTTTTTTTTTGCTATGGTAGGTTTTCCAGGCATGGGCCTGCCAGGGAAAAGGGAATTTTATATTTTAATAGCATCGCCAAATTGTTTTCTCAAAATGCTGGATAAGTCACATCTTCAACAGCAATGAATGAGAGTATTGCTTTCCTGCATCCCTTCCAGCAGCAGGTATTACCACTGTTTTTAATGTTTGCTACTCCGATAGGTGAGAAGTGACCTCCTTGTTGTTGGTGTTTTGTTTTTTTTTTTAAGATTTTATTTATTTATTTTGAGAGAGCACGAGCAGGGGACATGGCAGAGGGAGAGAGAAAATCTCAAGCAGACTCCATGCTGAGCAAGGAACCCCACGTGGGCCTCAATTTCATGACCCATGAGATCATGACCTCAGCTGAAATCATCAGTTGGTGCTTAACTGCGCTACCCAGGTGCCCCTACATTTAAGTCTTAATCCACCTGGAATTTGTTTTGTGGATGGTATGAGACCGAGGTTTGCAAGTATTTATTTAGCACTTGCACCGATCACCCTCTCTGTGCCCATTGAGATTTTACTATTTTTTGTAACACACTTGTTACTGAGGTGTAACATGCATCGATTGATTTCGGTTGGACTGTAGACAGTGCAAGGTCCTCACACCCCACTGTCTCCTCTTTTCTTCAGTTTCCTCCTATAGCTTCCATTGTGCTTGTTTTTTCCTTTTATGGTAGAGGATTCTTGAACGTACAAAATGGCTCCTTAGAACATCAGTACAGGAAAGCATTTTTTAAGTTTTAAGTGGGCAGCTCTTACGCTATATTCTTTCTTGTGTGAAGGCTTTCTCCTTAGAGTCTTAGTTTTAGGAGCTATTTATGAGCCATGGATGCTGAATGTTTTCAAATGTATTTTCAGCGGCTAGAGTCCAGACTTGGCTCAGAACCAGAGGGCATGCCGGCAATAAAGCCTCAAGGCTGTGCCTCCAAGAATGTCCCCAGGCTCTGTCTTTTTGCCTTAATCTGGTTTCCCCTTCTCTGTCTGGTTCCTGGGGTTGACACTTCACTGGGCTGTCTGCTGGGCCTGGTGCTGGCCTCATCCCAAAGGTACACCCTCTGCCAGCCGGGGCCCAACCCAGCTCTGGATCCTGGGGCTTCTGCCTGTCAGGGAGTAAGTTACAACATCTACTGAAATGATCATATGGATTTTTCTAAGGGGACCTGTTGAGATGATGGGTTATTTAAAAAATAATGTCCACATATTAAAATATTGTTGCATCTCTTGGGGTAAATGTAACTTGGTTTTGGTAGACTGTTTAAAAAAATTGGAGTATAGGTTGAATTGGACTTGCTAGTATTTTCTTTGGGATTTTGCATCTATGTTTACAACAGAGATTGACCTATGTGCAGACTGGTGACTCATGGGACTTGTTTGAGCAGTGGAGGGCTTTGAAGTGTTTGGTTTTGAGTTCCTGATGTAGGAGTGCACACTCTCTAGTTCCTGTGGCTCCCACTTTCCCTGTCATTTCACAACTGAGCGATGCCACCCATTTATAGTACTTTCTGGCTTACAGTCACTTGTATTTGCAAACCCTGGTCTATGGTTTTCTTTGATCTTTTCTTCCTTCTTCTTCTTCTTTTTTTTTTTCTTTTTAGATTTGAGAGTTACATCAGTTTACAACACACACTGAGGACCATTCTTTCTTTTTAAAAATTTTTTTAAAAAGATTTTATTTATTTGAGAGAGAGAGAGAGAGAGGTCACAAGTAAGCAGAGAGGCGGAAGCAGGCTCCCCACTGAGTAGAGAGCCCGATGCGGGCCTTGATCCCAGGACCTTGAGATCATGACCTGAGCAAAGGCAGAGGCTTAACCCACTGAGCCACCCAGGTGCCCAGGACCATTCTTTCTTTATTCTGTGTTTGAAATAATTTTTTTAAAGATTTTATTTATTTATTTGACAGACAGAGATCACAAGTAGGCAGAGAGGCGGAAGCAGGCTCCCCACTGAGCAGAGAGCCCGATGTGGGGCTCGATCCCAGGACCCTGGGATCATGACCTGAGCCAGAGGCAGAGGCTTTAACCCACTGAGCCACCCAGGCGCCCCTGTGTTTGAAATAATTTATACAACAATAGACACAGTTATTCCTTAAACATTAGAAAAGCCTTGTCAGCAAAAGCACCTCAGTTGGCAAATCATGTAAGTTTGGGAGCTAATTTTTTGATAACGTCTCTTTTTTTTTCTCTTGGTTATGGGTCTATTCAGAATTTTGTGTTTTTTTTTGTGTGTGTGTGTGTGGGGGTCAGTATTGTAATCTGTGAATCTTCTTTTGTTTTCTGGAGAAGAATTTAAACACTCCACCGTGTTTCTCTTATTTTTTTGTTTTCCGTTTTTTTTTTTTAAGATTTTATTTATTTATTTGAGAGAGAGGCAGTGAGAGAGCATGAGCGAGGAGAAGGTCAGAGGGAGAAGCAGACTCCCCGTGGAGCTGGGAGCCCGATGCGGGACTCGATCCCGGGTCTCCAGGATCATGACCTGAGCCGAAGGCAGTCGTCCAACCAACTGAGCCACCCAGGCATCCCTTGTTTTCCGTTATTTTGTTTATATCATATGTCAACAGTATGAATTGTTCCAAAAATGAAAGGGTCACATCTCTTTGATTTTTCTTTTTAACCAATTGGGAGCTCATATGAAGTCTTCGCTTTTGCTTTGGTCTTCTGAGTTGTCTAAAAAGGCTGTGGTGAGCACATGCAATTCACAAGTGGGTGTCAGCTAGACTTCCCCCCACCCAAACAGGAGAGCACTTTGCTTGGAACATTCTGCTCCTGCAAATCATTTGACTGCTCCGTGGAGTCACTAGAGGAGGATGGTCAGTAATTAGAAGGTGTCCAGATGGGCTTTTCCTAGTTTGATCCACAACCCTGCCCAGCCCACTAAGCCTGGACAAAATGCCCATTACTTGAGCTCCCAGGGTTGTGATTTCAATACTCATTTCCTGAACCCCCACTATCTTCCAGCATGTTTCCGCTGGGAGAAGTAGAAGCTCCATCTCCAAGTGACTTAAACAAAAACATTAACAAGAGGAAGGTTGGAAAGTTTCTGCTTTGACATACTCTCTATGTTCCAAACACGTAGCAAGAGAGAAAAAGTATAAACAGATTTAAAACACACACGTAGCAAGAGAGAAAAAGTATAAACAGATTTAAAACACACACACACACACACACACACACACACACACACACACCAGGATAAACATCTCAGTGGACAAGAAAGAGAACTAACTGAAAACCACAGTGGTGAGTAGAGCCAAAGCCAAGGGCCAAGGGCCAGTGGGATAGTGGAAGCTAAAATGTTGCACATGGAATAAGGAACAGAGCCAGACTCTCTAGCTGAAGCCAGGGACTGGAGTGAAGCCTCCTGATGTGTGAAAAGTGGCCAAAAAGAATGGTAACTGACTAGCTCTTGGGAACTATGGCCAAAATGGTGGGCCTGAGGTAAGAGCAGAGCAAAGACAGCCTCACAGCCAAGAATTGGGTCAAGCCGTCGCCTAAGTCCACGACTGAGCCTGGAAGACCCCCAAATCAGTGAAGAGCACAAATTCACAGCTGCCATCATAAGACCAGTCTTGGACTTGTCTAATGGATGCAACCACAAAACTAAACCCACCAAGCAAGAAAGAAGGGAGAGAATAACAGATCATAAAGTAAAAGCAGAAATCATCATAACATATGATGAATATGAATATGCAAGAAATAACATGCCTGTAAGCCAAAATTCCAAAGCACATGGAGAAATCAGATGCTAAATAAACCAACCAACTCAACAACTAAAATAAGCACGCAGATGAAATTTATTTTTTTTATTAATCTCGTAAAGACTTGAAAATAAGGATGCATGAAGAGATAAATGAGGACATCATTCAGCAAACAAGAAATTATAAAATGATGCATGAAATTATGAAACAATGAACATGTAGAAATGAAATATGAATAATTATAAATCTGAGAAATAAAAAGGTAGTCATGAAATAAAAACTCTCAAAAGATGGGATAAATTTTAGGCTGGACATAGTTGAAGATAAAATTGATGAATTGGAAGATAGTTCTCAAGGATGCACACAGAATACAGCAAGGAGAAACAGGAATTAAAAAATAAAAGAAGCAGGGGTGCCTGGGTGGCTCAGTGGGTTAAAGCCTCTGCCTTCAACTCAGGTCATGATCCCAGGGTCCTGGGATCCAGCCCTGCGTCAGGCTCTCTGCTCAGCGGGGAGCCTGCTTCCTCCTCTCTCTCTGCCTGCTTCTCTGCCTACTTGTGATCTTTGTCTGTCAAATAAATAAATAAAATCTTAAAAAAAATAAAAATAAAAGAAGCAGTTCAAAGAACAGGAGAATGGATTGGGAGCCTCTCATAGGACTTGCAAAAGAAAAGGATGAAGAAAATGGCAGGGAAATCATACTGAAGATATGATAGCTTAGATTATTCCAGAATTGAAGAAAAAACTCATAACATACAATAGAGATTTTTTTTTTGTATCCAGTTTGATCATCCATATCTTCCTAAGTGTGGTTAAGCCATTCACTTTTATTGCTATTAATGATTTATTTGGACTTTCTTCTGCTATTATGCTATTTTTGCAGCTCACCATCCATTTTCTCCATAATTTTTCTCCTTTCCTGCCTCCTGTTGAATGGAGAAGATCTTATGTTTTCCTTTTCTCTCCTAGCAGGACCACACTTTGTACTGCTTTGGTCAACTTGCTTAATGCTTTCTGTTTGTGTGTTTGTTTTTTTTTTTAAGATTTATTTATTCATTTATTTGACAGACAGAGATTACAAGTAGGCAGAGAGGCAGGCAAAGAGAGAGGAAGGGAACCTGCTGAGCAGAGAGCCCGATGTGGGGCTCGATCCCAACACTCTGGGATCATGATCTGAGCCACCCAGGTGCCCCATGGGTTGTTGTTGTTGTTGTTGTTTTCAATATAGTCTTGTGTTTTTGTTTTTAAAGATTTTATTTAGTTATTTGACAGAGAGAGGGACACAAGAGAGAGAACACAAGCAGGGGAGTGGGAGAGGGAGAACTCGGCTTCCCACTGAGCAGGGAGCCCGATGTGGGGCTATAACCCAAGCTGAAGCCAGATGTTTAATGACTGAACTACCCAGGCACCCCTAGTCTTGTGTTTTAATTACCTTCTATTCACCCCATTGGTGAAGGAAGGATTCCTGCTCTGGGGTTACAGGCATGGCCCAACGCAGGATACCTAATACTGGGCAGTTTCCTCGTCCCATATGCTCATTGCGCAGGGAAGTGGGGAACAAGTACACTGTGGGGGGCATAGCGGGGTGCGTTCAGGAACAGAATGTACAAATGGGCTGTGTGAGGCAAGCTTTACAGTATCAAAAGGTGTGATAACCCCTGATTTTCATGGGAGGATATTATTGGCTTGCTTGAATAATTACGCAGGCTAGGGGGGATCTGAAACCTGTTCCTCAGGAATAAGCAGGACCTACTTTTGATATCCTTGATAAAGAGAGTTCTTTGGCTCTGGGACCTTATCCCAGGAGTGAAGCAGGGACAAGAACGTGTGGTCAGGCCATTCAAAGCCCTCTTAATTTCACCGCATGTCACGGCAACACTTGATATTGTTAATTTTCTAGTGCCATATAGACTGTTTGATTATAATAATGCTCAGTAATTTAGAAGGAAAGAACTAGAATTCTTTATTAATTCAACTCATCGCCTTAAGGGTTTTCAGATGTTTTTGGTGTGATCGTTAATGATAATAGTCTGCAGAGAACTATAATTTTTACTCCCTGTTGTGGAAAATCAGTTTGCCCCCATTCATTCCCACTTTTTCTTAACTTCATCTGGAATTATAAACTTGTAATTTTTATTCATTTTTCTTTGTTGTTGTTGTTTATTTATGTCAGAGAGAAAGAGCGCACAAGCAGGCAGAGTGGCAGGCAGAGGCAGAGAGAGAGAAGCAGGCTCCCCGCTGAGCAAGGAGACTGATGCAGAACTCCATCCCAGGACCCTGGGATCATGACCCAAGCCGAAGGGAGCAGCTTAACCCACTGAGCCACCCAGGTGTCCCCAAACTTTGTAATTTTTAAAAAGATTTTATTTGGGGTGCCTGGGTGGTTCAGTCAGTTAAGCCTCTGCCTTAGGCTCAGGTCATGATCCCAGGGTCCTGGGATCAAGTCCCACATCGGGCTCCCTGCTCAGCAAGTCTGCTTCTCTTCCCTCTGTGCTTGCTCTCACTCTTATAAATAAATAAAATCTTAAAAAAATAAATTAATTAAAATAAAACTTCTTAAAAAAAAGATTTTTTTCAGAGAGAGAGCACAAGTAGGGGGAGTGGCAGGCAGAGGGAGAAGCAGGCTCTTGTCTGAGCTGGGACCCCCGACGTGGGGCTCGATCCCAGGACCCCAAGATCTGGACCTGTGCCAAAGGCAGACGCCTGATTGACTGAGCCACTCAGGAACCCCCAGTTTGAAACTATTAAAAAAAAAAAACATTATTTAGAGAAATGCATATGTCTCGACTTCAAATAACTTATAATTTTTACATTCTAAGTTTAACGCCCCTTATTTACGAAGATCATTTTTTTTTTTAAAGATTTTATTTATTTATTTGACAGACAGAGAGAGAGATCACAAGTAGGCAGAGAGGCAGGCAGAGAGAGAGGGGGAAGCAGGCTCCCCGCTGAGCAGAGAGGCTCAATCCCAGGACCCTGAGATCATGATCCGGGCTGAAGGCAGAGGCTTAACCAATGAGCCACCCAGGTGCCCCTGAAGAAGATCATTTTAAAAATGAGATGAACAATTTCAAAAGTAAAGCGTATTTATCGCAACCAATCAGTTCAAAAGTGTTTTAGGAAAGCCAAAGTCAATGATCTTCCTTTCTCTGCCCCCTGGCCCCACCCTTTAGAATTAACCAGCTTTTTGTTTGTTTTTTTAATTCCAATTAGTTCACATACAGTGAAATATTAGCCTCAGCTGTGCGATAGAGTGACCAGCACTGCCATACATTGCCCAGTGCTCATCAGAACAAGTGCTCTCCTTCACCCCCATCCCCTATTTCCCCCATCCCCCCACGCACCTCCTTCTGGTGACCATCAGTTTGTTCTCTTGAGTTACGAGTCTGTTTCTTGGTTTGTCTCTCTCTTCCCCCCGCCCGTTGCTCATTTGTTTCTTAAATTCCACATATAAGTGAAATCACATGCGATTTGTCTTTCTCTGACTTATTTCACTTAGCAGGATACTCTCTAGCTCCATCCATGCCGTTGCAAATGCAAGATTTCACTCTTTTTCTATGGTCGAATAATATAGAATCAGCCAGCTCTGACAATCTGCTTTGCTCCCTCCACATTTGTCTCTCTGCTCTTATAAATGTATGCAGCTGTAAACCCTGAATAGGTCCCCCTCTACTGTGTACCTGTTTCTGGGTGGGTTTACCTGTTAACTCTTCTACAAGCAGATTTTGACTTTAATAGGAAAACTACTGCATTATCTTTTTCCTCAATCATTCTGAGATACAGTTTTGCCTAATTTGTTACAATAATAGAAAAATCCCAAATCAACTTCATGTTTTGAAGGGAGATTGGTTTAAGGATTTTTTAAAACTGGATTAAAATCTTCGTATTAAAAAAAAAAAATCCCAGATTTTTTGATTTAGTAATTTAGAAGTAATTTAGATTCCATATGATCCCAGAAATGGGATCATATGGAAATTATTCAACTACTTGCTGTTTAAAATCATTTTCTCACAGACACCGTTCTAGGTTTATTTCATTATGGACACTCTTCCAGGTTAATACATGCATAGCTGGTTCATTAGAAATAGCTACATGATGTGTACTACTTTAGTATGGATGTATCATCCTTTATTAAACCATTAACTGGTTATTGGATGTGTTGGTCATTGCTGGTTATTTGCCCATTACACATACTGCTGCAAGAAACATCTTAGTTCGAGGCGCTTGGGTGGCTCAGTGGGTTGGGGCCTCTGCCTTTGGCTCGGGTCATGATCCCAGGGTCCTGGGATCGGGCCCCGCATCGGGCCCCGCATCGGGCTCTCTGCTCCCGTGGAGAGCCTGCTTCCTCCTCTCTCTCTGCCTACTTGTGATCTCTGTCTGTCAAATAAATAAATAAAATATTTAAAAAAAAAAGAAGCATCTTAGTTCATGTATCCTTCCACACCGCTGTCTTTGCTTTTGTGTATACATTTGCAAGAGTGGAATGACTATGTACATTTCGATTTTTAAAAGCTATTGCCACAAGATTGGAATATATGAATCCTTCTGAGAATATATGAGAGCTCTCCTTTCCCTAGCCCTCTAAGCAAATGTCTCAAGGTGGATTTTTTTTTCTCATTCATGAGTTTTTGCAACTGATTTTTTTTTTGTAGTGTCCTAGCATACATTTGCAAAAGGAGTATGTGATTTAGTCAAGGACAGTACTCAGGAGGGATTATTTTTTAAACAACTTCCTCCCCTAAGAAGGTCTTTTTGTTCCCTTCGTTCATGAATGACAACATGGCTTTTCCTCTAGGTGTCTCTAGGTCAGTGTATTTCAAACCCAGGTCATAACTCAAATCAATTTAATAGATTGTGACTGCATTTTAAAAAGCATAGAATGATGTAGGCAAAAATAGAAAATATTGAAGTGCTTTTTCGGTAATTTTTGCATCATGAATGTCTGAAGATCTAAGAGGTAGATTTAAAATTTTTATATCATCTATGTATCTATCAGTTACAAAGTAAAATGTATTTCTTTTTTTAAAGATTCATTTATCTATTTTAGAGAGAGAGAAAGTATGTGTGTATATGAGTTGGGGGAAGGGCAGAGGAAGAGGGGGAGAGAGAATTCGAAGCAGTCTCCCATGAAGCATGGAGCCTGAAGGACTTGATCCCAGGACCCTGAGATCAGGACCTGGGCCAAAATCTGGGCCAAAAGTTAAATATATACATATTTATATCATATATATATATATTATATATATATATATATATGACATTTACTTCTCTGGATGATGTGAGAAGTTTGAGATCATTTTAATTTAGGCTTTTGTTTTTTTCTTCCCCCCATTTGTCTGTAAGATCCTCATTTATCACCCCTCCCTCCAATTTGAGCTTATTTTTAAAATTATCAAAGAAATATATGTATGTGGTGTTTTATTCACACACACACACACACACACACACACACACACATACACACACACACCCCAGAATACAGGATATTGAAAGAAAAGTAAAACCTTTCTCTCCCTCTTCGATTTCATTCCAAAGCTTGTGTGTATGTTCCAGAAATTTTAACTTTTTTTTTTTTTTTTTAGAATGCCACCATAGTGTGTCTAAATGTGGCCTTCTTTTCATCAACTTTGCTTGGGACTCAGAACATATGCTCAGCTTCCAACCGAGTTCTTTCTGTATACCAGCAAAGTTTTCTCCTGCCAGGTCTTTGATTACTGCTTTTGCTGTACCTACTCTTTTCTCCCCAGATTCCTATTATTCCCAGGTTGTATCCCCTGTGCCAGACTGCCTGCCTCTTTCCTTTTCATCTCTTCATCATTTTCCCCTTAACCATGTTAATTGCATTGTCTCCAGTGTCTCCTCTGCTATTTACAGCCTCCGTCATGGCTTTTAACCCAGCCATTGTGGTTTCTGTCTCCCTGCTCTACTTCCTGCTCTCAGATTTCTGCCCCATTATTATGATCTTTTATAGATTCTAGATCTTTTCCAGAGCCCCCTTGGAATCCTATTGAGAATTCAAATCCGATATTCAGATGTGTGTGTGTGTGTGTGTGTGTATTTAAACTTGTGTGGCAGTAAATTTTTTTCCCCAAAGAGATTCCTCAGAACCTTCGAGGGATGATTATACTTTGAGCTGCAGAACCTTCCCAGTTCCTATGAGCTTCCATTTGCCTCATCCTCAGAGGGGAGTCTGCCCACCCACCCCAAACCACCTTCCTGTGCCCTCACCCCCTCCCATCAGTGCGCTCCCCTGCATTTGCCCAGGATGGCTGTCAGGGTAGAATCCTTATTCCCTGTTTCACTTTCCGTGTGGGGGTGAGACTAACTAGGGGTGGGGTTGGGGGCAGTGTCCTCCCCACTCCTCGGAGGAATATCTTCTCTCATTGGTAAGGGAGGCTCAGTTCCTTCTCAGAGCATTTCCTAGGCAGCTCTGTGCCTGCAATACTCAGCTTGGGCCTGCAGGGGGGGGCAGTGTATCAGGGGCTGCCTGCCAAGCCTGTCCAGTTCAAGGTCCACCACTAGGGAGCCCATTTGAGGAGCCGAAGCCACTCTCCGCAGTCCCCTTTGTCAGTGATAAACCTGGCATTTTGATCTCCAGTTGTCCAATTCCTCTGATCTGTTTCTCCAATGAGGGGAAGAGAAGAAATGGATTTTTTTTTTTTTTTTTTTTTGCCGATCCAGCAACTACTCCAGAAGGAAATAAGCCACGTTCACTGGGAAGTTGGTAAGACTTCCTGCCTGAATCTTTCTCAGAGGGTCGTCAGGTTCAGACCGAAGGAATCCAGGGAAACGGACAGAGAACACAGAGAGAATGATCGCGTCAGACACGGTGCAGCCCAGGAGGCGTGGCGGAAAGCAGGAGCTGAGGAGCCACTGCCGGCTAAGTGAGTGACATCTCCACGGATGAACTTGTAGAAAAAAAAAGGGGGGGGGAGTTTTCTTATTTTTAAATTCTCAAGAAGACATCACCATTGCAAATAAGTTAATCGAAAGTTTGGGGGAATTCCTGGCAGCATGGTGGCCTGCTTTTCTGCTTCAGAGAGCCCCCCGCCGCAGCTTCTCAGGGCTTCTTGGTGGCTGTGCCCAGGTGGGACCAGCCAGGCATGCAGAGCACACTTGGGGTGGTCGGGAAGCTGCAGGCAGGCACAGGTGGGAGGAAAGCTCTGGGGGGGGCACCCTCACCCCACCATCTCTTGGGTGAGAGAACCCCCAGTGTGGCCAGCATCCCCTACCCTGTCCTGGACCATGTCCCCTGTCTGAGGGGGTCGCAGGCTGGCTTCTCTTGTGATGCCTTCCCCGTGGCCCCACGGGATGCAGTCTGACTGAAAGCTCTGGTTTCCTGGGTGGGGATGGCTAGTTTCCAGGGGGTGATGCGAGTCCTGCCCTTCTTCTGGTGGCCACTTCAGGAGTGTTCTGTTAGGGCAGGAGGAGGGGACAGGCTGAAAATGGTATCCAGAGAGCCATGTCTACGTGACCCTCCTGCCGGGAATTCCCAGCCAAGGTTTACTCACTTCCTCATAATTCTTATGTGTATTTGAACGTTTGAAAACAAGCAAACTCAATGTTTGCCTCTTCTTAACGCCCTACATTCCAAGCTTTTTGGATCCTTTCCCCCCAGTTACTGCGATAGGGATTTTCTCATGAGTCAGGCACTGAGGACAGAGCCTTCTCTGGGTGAATAGCGCCAGAGGGAAGAGACATGGGCTTGGCCGGCTGCCTCGTGGCTGGCCAGCTGTCGCCAGGTGAACCCTACCTCGTCTTTCTGTGCAGCTTACAGTCCCCCTTCGGTTCTCCTCTTTCTGGACCGTCCCCCTTCTCCAAGCCTGAATGGCCACATGTGTCACCCACCCACCCCAAACCACCTTCCTGTGCCCTCACCCCCTCCCATCAGTGCACTCCCCTGCATTTGCTGGGCACGTGGTCCTCTCTTGGCCTCTTCTGATTTTCAAGGGTTTCCTCCTCCCCTTTGATTTCTGATTGCGGAAACACTTCAAGGCACCATCTTCTGTGCTTTTAACATTTTAAAATCTCCTCACAGAGAGGCTGAAACAGCTAAAACGGTAGCCAGGTAATCCAGGCTGCTGGGTGTTTGCGCCCGTGGAGGGGGGTGGATAATGCAGCTGAGGAGCACTTCGCGGCCAGGAAGGGTGTGGGGACGCTGGGCGGCGGGGGGAGGGTGCGGCGTGGAGGGCCTCGGGGCCTCCTGAGACCTTGTTGGCCAGACCTGACAAAACTGCCTTCTGCAAGCTTGTGGTGGGCGTTGAATGTCCCTTCGCACCGAGGGTGAACACAAGGAGACATGAGTTCCGTGGATGGCCAGCGGGTTTCCACCTGTCCTTTCTGGGGAGGACCCTGGGGTCACTGACCAGACCCACCCCCCTGAACACGAAGTAAGTGGTCTGCTTCCAAATGTCAGTGGGGTGCGATGGTGCGGAGACCTTAGTTTACAGACTCAGAAGCTTCTCAGAATGGATTTCAGTGGTCTGTGACTTGTGATGTGTGTGCGTGTTGTTCACACACTCACAGATGGGGTGGGCATGAGTCGGAGCTCTGAGAAAGCTCACACAGGCCTGACCCTGACTGGCTTTGGCTAAAAAGAAATTGGCCTGGGTCTGGCAGGACTTAACTTGGACCAGACCACTGATGCTTCATACGGTGGTTTTCAACCCTCAGGGATCACTAGGAAATGTCCTGACATTGGGGAGTTCTGCCTGGTTTGGTGGGGGCTAAGGCTAGACCATACCCCTGTGCGGTGTTTTCCCTGAGGTGGGTCAACGGTTCCACCATCAGGCATGCCGGGAAGAGCCAGGTGCTATCATAAAATATCAGAGCTCCTGGGATGGGCCTGAAACTGGGAGGAGGGAAAACCTCTCCTGTCTCTGGGCCTGGGGGTTATTGGACCAGAACTCCAAATAGGGAAGCTCTTTGCCATTCAGCATCCAGTAGATTTTACTTGAGCACCTACTATGTGCCAGGCTCCGCTCTAAGTGTTGGAATACAGGCATGAATGGCACAAAATTCTTGCTCTCAGGCAGCTTCCAATATACCAAAGAGAGACAGATGACACACAGGCCAAGGTGAAGACTGATTCAGCGAGTGACAGGTGCTGTGAGGCCCATGAAGCAGGCAGAGGTGGCAGGGAGGGGCTGGGTGGCTCTGTAGGCAGTGTGCTCACAGGAGGCCTCCTGGAGCAACATTCCGAAAGGAAATAAAGGTCAGAAACAGCCAGCTGGGTGACCCAGGACAAGCAGAGTTCCCGCAGCAGGAGCAAGGTGGGTGCATTCTTGGAACAGAATGAAGGCGCGAGGAGTTGTGGGCTGATGGGCAAGGGGAGGAAATGAGGTGGGGGTGGAGGCTGAGGTCAGATGGCAGTTTCCTTGCCCCCAGCAGTGAGCAGGGGGCCGGAGAGCTTAGAGGCCCTGGAGAACGGACCCCACGTCTCGTGAAGGGGCAATAGAAAGTGAGTATCCTGCCGGCCTTCTCTCCCCTCCCCCCTGCAGTGAACTGTTGACAAGATGGAACCTAGTCCTCTACTGTCGTGTCAAACTCCTGGAACCATCTGGGCGGCTGCTTGGGATGAGGAGGGTTGGCTGAGGGAGGCTGGGGACGGGCTGGGTCCGTGTGGGCAGCAGGGGAGGCTGGCGAAAGCAGAGTAGCAGTAGGGGCACAAGATGGCAGAAAGGAACGCGGCGACACTCCCCTGCAGATCCCAGGAGCTCTGGGAAGGCTGGACTTCCTCCAGCTGAGTGGGCCGAGACCAGGGCACGCGGATAACCTGCGGCAAGCGCATCCCCCTGGCTGGGTGTCCTAGGCGAGCGCAGGCGGGCTGGCGGCCACGTGCGCCCTTTGGTCTGAAATGATACACACGGGTGTGGGCTTTTGTGCTGCAGGAGGAGGCAGAAGGGCCTCTTGGATCTGCTTTTTTTTGTTCTTTCTACAAAGTTCATT
Organism: Mellivora capensis; assembly: GCA_004024625.1. Classification (NCBI taxonomy): domain Eukaryota; kingdom Metazoa; phylum Chordata; class Mammalia; order Carnivora; family Mustelidae; genus Mellivora; species Mellivora capensis. The sequence continues at coordinate 72,599 of PISX010007888.1, forward strand.
GAGCACCTGTTATGCACTAAGTATTATTTGGAGCAATAAAGATACAGTGGGGAATAAAACGGGCAAAAAATACGTGCTTTTGTGGGTGTTACATTCCTGTGTGTGTCTATGTGTCTGTGTGTGTGTGTGCATGTATACACACACACACACACACACACACACACACACTATGTGAAAGGAAATCCAGGAATGAGTAAGTAAGAGAGGAGAAGGGAGGGAATGGAGAGGCCCATGTCCCCTGGGGCAGCCCGAGGAACTGGTTAAGAACCTTAATGGTGACAGGCGTGGGTGGGAAGCTGAAGGATGTGGGGAGAGGCACACACCTCTGTCCCTCTGGGACCCCAGGGAACAGGATGTGGTGTGGAGCTGCGGAGAGGCCCTTCTCCCTCTCTTCCTCCACCTCCCGGTCTCCCCAGGCCTTGGCGCTTCCCAGCCTGAGGGCTCTGGGCACCCCAACAAACACCAGCCGACAGGGGGCAAAGCCTCACCCCTGCAGAGCTCCGGAAGTAGATGCAGTGCAGGGCCGGGCTTCCAGGCATGTGGGCAGGGGCTGGCTGGGGAGGAAGTTCAGACAGGAAGGCTTGTCCTTGGGCACAGAGCGGTCCCTCATTCAGAGATGCTGAGGAGGGGGTGGCCGGGCATTTGGGGCACTGCAGGCCAGAGCAAAGAGCTTTTGTGGTTTGGGCATTAGTGATAATTTGTACCCACAGGCTATTAAAGCCAGGGGCTGGGGGACCCGAGAGACGTGGATGCCCCTTCAAACCGACATTCTCTAAACGCATTAATTGTAGATGGGGAAAAACAGATGCTCTGTCAATAAAATCTGTATATGAATTCCTTAACGTTAAAAACGAGGGACTTACGCGTCTATCTGCTACATGGTCTTTTCTGAACCATTCAGACAATGCATTGGGACACATATTAAACTGTTTAAATATTAGACAATAAAATAAATCTCACCTCCTGGGTAAGCAGCCTTCCCCTCATGAGGGGAATTTCATAATTTCAGCTGAGGGCAGCTGCTGCCTTTGAGGAGACGCATCAGAGCCACGGCTGCACCTTGAAATTTGAGTCTTGGAAGAAATACACCACAGAAATGGTTGGGGGCTGATGGACAGTATTTTAAAATTTGCACCAAAGGCGTTGCCCACTCTGGCAGGAGTGGGGAGCCTTTAGATCCTGTCTCTAAGATGTGGGGTCTCTTATGGACATATGAGTTAGCTGGAAGTGCTTTTCTGATTAAGGCCAAGGGGTTCCCCCACTCCCAGGCAACTGCCATGCTGCCTTCCTTCTGAAACTGGCCCTACCAGGAAAAGTTGGGTTATACTCAGACATAATTAGTACCAGGTTAAGCAAAAGGTAAGTATAACCCTCCAGTTTGGAAGGAGGAGAAAGAAAAATCGTGTCATGAGACAATCAGCCCTACAGTCTGAGCCTCAAGAAGGATTCAGGAAAGCTAATATATTTGGGGGGAAGCCCATCCAGTGGACATCTGAAGGCTCCCTCTCTGGTTTCTGCTTATTTTTTCCCTCCCCTCCCCACCCCTGCCCCAACCAGTTGCAGGCCATTTTGTTTTATCCATTTGCTTCCCCATTCCAGGCTGTCCATCAGATGGTTCTTTCTGGTTTTTCTCTTAATGGAAGTGGAGGTGGTTTGTGTGTGAGGGAGAGGTTTTAGTTCCCTCTCAGCAAACACTGAGCAGTGAAATCGTCCCAAAATGGATCACTTCTCGCAGGGCACTTCACTGAGTGATTCTGCTAAGGAAGTATCTGTCACTTCCCTCTGTCTTAAATTTATTTATTTGTCAGAGAGAGAGGGAGAGAGCGAGTGAGCACAGGCAGACAGAGTGGCAGGCAGAGGCAGAGGGAGAAGCAAGCTCCCTGCCGAGCAAGGAGCCCGATGTGGGACTCGATCCTAGGATGCTGGGATCATGACCTGAGCCGAAGGCAGCCGCTTAACCAACTGAGCCACCCAGGCGTCAGTCACTTCCCTCTGTCTTACCAAAATACTTTCTTGTATATATATCCTAGCTTGGCATAGGGCCTAAAGCGAGGGGGAGGGTAGGTGCCCTCCTGTGGAGGGTAGGAAGGGGAAACCCCGACCGGCCACGTGAGGAAACACTGCTGAATGACAGTAGATGTCCTAAAGAGAAACAGGGAGAGGTAATGAACATGCTGCTTGAAAGTGTCCAAATGAGGCTGGTTAATTACCTCTCTGGTGAGAGATTGGACGCAAAGATCTCTCAGCTCCGTCCTAGAAGTAAGAATCTAGGGACATTTTTCTTGGCCACTTGCTTCCCACACGAATCTGTCCCTGTAGTGTGCATCTGCTGTTTCTGCCTCCCACTGCCCTTTTGCCCTTCTCTCTGGCCTGAGAGGCATTGGCTCCACCCCAGCCCCTGTGAGGTTCTCGGTGATCACATTAATGAGTGATAAAAAATTTTCACACCTTGTGACCCCTCCTATGGGCCCATCCACATGCCTTTTCCAAGACCTCTTTTTTCCCAATCTTCGAATGCTACTCCTTCTAGGTCCCTGACTGACCAGCCAAACCATGTGCCGTTCCCCCCTGAATCCACGCGCATCCCTACTTCCGGCCACTTCTCTTTGTGCACAAAGCGGACGACCAGCTGTACCACCTGAAGGTCAGAGCATGGGGAGGATTTCTCCTCTCTGCAACTCCAGGGCACTCCTGAGCAGAGCTCCAGGGCAGCTCTTATCCTTTGGTGGCTTTCCCCCACACGTCAAGCCAACCCATCCATGAACCGAACATTGTCTTTTTCTTCTCCTGTCATCTCATTATAAGCCCAAGGTGGAGGTATGGATGTGGTAGAAGCAGGAGGCATGGAGCTAACAGTGGTTATGTCAGAGGGTCAGACTGGGGAACTAAATGGGAGAAACAGTGAGACCACCCTTTAGGGCTTGAAGGGTGGAATCTCTGCCATTACCCTGATGAGACAGGATTATTTGTTGGCTGGAATGGGCTTCCCCTCCTCCTGCCTCCCTGTCACGGCCCTTACCCCATAGGGCAAGGACCCAATGCGAGGATTCTGTCAACTCTCAGCTGTGTCGATCCCGATTATTGCGAGGCCAGGAAAATGCCTACTAGGTGGATCTATGGACTTGGTAGCCCTTCTGGAAAGCTGGTCATGGGCTAGGACTGCCTGATCTCCATGCCCTCCTTCTGTCAAGGGCCATGATGATGCCTCAGGTCCCTGGGTTAATGTCCACTTGGACTTTGTGTCCAAGAGCTCCCCAAATATCTGCGTGGTCCCCTTTCCCCAGTGTGTGATTTCTCAAGCAATCACCCAACTTCTTCCTCTGGAAGGATGGGGGATACTCACCCTACCACGTGCCTGGTGATGCGGGGTCCTTCTTTATTCAGCAGGTTCTAGGTCTTACCTTAGCCTGGGAACTGGACAAAGGATCATGACTTTTTATTGGGGCAGCTGATTATTTTTAAATAAGTTAAGCAATGCTCTTTCTATCTGCCCATCTAACTTGCCTCTAGGAACACCATGTCCTCTTCCCCAGTTCCGTGGCTCTCTGAGATTCCAGACTTCTGGCTGCCTCTCTGACCTGGTGGCTCCTGGGAGAGTTGTGCCCATTTTCCCAGAGTCAAGGCCTACCACTTGGTCTCTATTATTATAGGTTCCTCTTATCCCTGCCGCTCTCAGGGAACCCATTCTATAGCAGCAACTCCCACCCTCAGCCCTGGCCAACGGAGGATGTAACCAACAAGGAATTTCTCAAGGAAGCTAAGCATGTCCTAGGGGCTCTCCTGAGAATAGTCAGCGGGGGCGTTTTCGCGCCCCCGCCTCTGCAGGATTATCCAGCCTTGCAGGCCCTCTTCTCTAAGCCATGTGGTCCTTGCTTCTACCACCTGCCCCAGCAGTTCTGGCTTTTCTTTCACTTGGTTTGAGCCATTGCTATTTCCAGGCTCTCAAAAGCCATCCTGGCACCTTCTCTTGGTGCCTGGGGGTGAAATCTTATATCACAGCAGAGTGCTCCCATATTATTAAATCTTCTCTAATCATCCTCTTCTGTTCTGCCCCTGTGGCCCTCATCCTCAGGACCCAGGCTCAGGTCTAGTCTCTGGGCTCCTGCCAGGACACGGTGGCACGGTCTGGTGGCTCTTGCAGGGGACAGTGCAGGCCTGTTTCTCTCTTAGCAGGAGGCCCAGCACTGCCCAGGCTGGGTTTTGTGGTGGCTTGATCCGTGTTCTTTGTCTGGTGGCCAGGAGAGGGACAGGAGAGCTGTGCTACAGAGAGACCCCTGAACCATCTTCAAGCAAGAACGGGGAGCTTTAGCCCTACATGGGGAAGATGAAGCACTTCTATTCAACAGGACCAGGAGATCCAAGATTTTTGAGAGCTGGACCCAGATCCCAGATGTTTCCGTACCAAGTCTCTGAGTCCCAGTCCTCCTCTACTGGGGCATGACCTTGGCAGAGCAGACTTGGTTGAGAATTTGACTTTGGAGCTCCATTCTTTTTTTTTTTTTTCCCCTGCCCCCAGGTTGGGTTTTCACATTGTTGCTGGGGCCACAGAGGGGCCCTCCTGCCTGTCAGCAGAGGGGCTCACGGTTTCATTATCTTCTCCAAACTTGGGCCATGGGGGTCCAGGGGTGGCTGGGTATGTCGGGCATGTTCCCATCACGGCAGAGGGGCGCTGGGTAGGCGCTGGGTAGCTGTAGGGTTGATCATGATGGTGTACTTGGTATAGGGCTGAGTGGGGACAGAGTTATAGCAGGGGCCCCAGAGAGGGGGGACACAATCAGCCCTGGCTCCTTAGCCCAGGCATCCTTGAGGAAGGTGTCTATTCCCGAAGGGGGTGGGTGAGAAGGGTCGCCATCGTGGCCATCTTGCCTGTGGCGGCTCCTTTCCTCTTCCGGTGAATTCCCAAACCAGCTTAGCTTTTTCTGCCTTCCATCTGCAGAAGATAAGAGTCTCTCTTTAATTGCTGCCAAGGAAACTTTCACACTTTTCCCTAAATGGATGATTCAGTCCTCAAACTTTCATTGCCTTTCTTTTAAGGATTGATAGCGTCCAGCCATGTGATTCCTACTTCCCTCCCACCTCTGAAATGCCTGGGAAATGCCTCTACGAGCGCCTTCCCATCCATTCCAATCCCATCCCAGTGCAGCCCCCGTGAAGTTTTAACTTTGCTGTGCTCTGCCTTCCAGCTCCAAACTGGTGTTTGCATCTCCTTTGTAAAGTCTTCCCAAGCCTCAGCTATCCCAGGTCTGGGTCCCTGGAGACAGATTCTGTGATGGAGATTTGCAAGCCAGAAATCCAGTGGGGTGTGGTCTCAGAAGACAGGGGTCTCGGCAAGCAGTAAGAGGGCAAACCAGGGAGGATTGAGCAGAGGAGGAAGGGGAACTGACATAAGGTTGTAGCAGAGGGCTCAGCTGGTCCCACAGGGAGCTCTGGAGCTCCCTGAGGTAGCCTTTCAGCTGTCTCAAATTCAGGCAAGAGGCCTTGGCATTGTACGCCCGCCCTGACCATTCGTTGGGAGGTCATGCATCCTCAGGTGAGGCGGAGGATGGTATTTGGCTGGGAGATATTTGAGGGCTTACTAGTTTGAAGCAAGGGTCATGAGCCATCAAGGGTCAAAGCCACCTGACAGCTGGGTGACTGAGGGCCTTGGTCCTGCTGTGGGGAGCGGGGTAGAGCTCTCACTATCACAACACCCAGGGGGAAGAGGCGGAAAGATACCAAGGTTCTTGGTGACATCATCCTTCGGGCTGCTGGATGGAACCTTGCCTGAAGTCACATTTCCTTTGTCCTTTGCAGTCAAACACGCAAGCAAATTCTCCTTTTTTTAAAGCCACGTAACACGAGCTTTCTGTCATCCGCCATGTAGAGCCGACCCGTGATCTATGGAGCCGCGTGCTAACACTAGCGGCTTATTGCCTTTTTAGAAACCGAAAGCAAAGACTAAATTTGTGAAATGGAAAATTGATTAGTTAAAAAAAAAAAAAGGCTTCAGTATAAATTCATGAGGATTTTTTTTCCTTTTTTGGGGGGGGCTGCAGTGTTACCTGTGCATGATGGGGTGGAAATTACTTATGAAAATATTTACAAACTTATACTGTGGTATAGTCGGTGCTTGTTTGAACACTTCATTAATATTGAATTTTGCACCACTTCTTGAACCAATTTATTGGCACGTTTTTAGCATGCCACCGAGAGACTTAACATAAATCACATTAATAATAAATGGCACGAGAACTTTTTATATTTCTTTTCTGAGCTATTATTTTAAACTAATTTTCTAGGACAGGGGATTCTAAATGTACTATTGAAGATAAGACTTTCTTAATATCTGCTTCAGCAATCAACAAGAAATACAATGTGATTTTAATTACATTCCTGTCTTGGATCCTAATTCTCGTGAAGTTTACCTCTTCACAAACGGGCTTCAGCCATCCATGACAAAACAGGCTTGCTCAGACAAGCCCTTGCTGCTCAGATGAAACCACAGAAGCAAGGTCATCAGATGAAGCAAGAAGTTTCCTTGCGGGAAGGGAACTGGGGCGAGACGTGTTTGTCAGGGTGGCAAGGACCTAAATTCTTCCGGTGGCCGATAATTCTGTGGTCAGGCTGTCATGCTCCGTCTGTTTCCTGGAGGGCCACCAAGTTAACTCTTGAAGCCAGTGACAGTTAGCAGTAAGTCATTCAGAAGTTTTACATGAAAGACGTAAGAGGGAATAAACCAGCGAAAGCATTTTTTTTTTTTAAAGATTTATTTAGGGGCACCTGGGTGGCTCAGTCGGTTAGGCATCTGCCTTTGGCTCAGGTCATGATCTCTGGGTCCTGGGATTGAGTCCTGCCTCAGGCTCTCTGCTTGGGGACTATACTTCTCCCTCTCTCTCTGCCTGCTTCTCTGACTACTTGTGCTCTCTCTGTATCTCTCTGTCAAATAAATAGATGAAATCTTAAAAAAAAAAAAAAAAGATTTATTTATTTATTATTGGAGTGGGGGAGGGCAGAGGGAAAGAGAGAATCTCAAGCAGACTCCCATCTAAGCACAGAGCCCAAATGGGGATCGATCTCACCACCCTGAGATCATGACCTGAGCTGAAACCAAGAGTCGGACGCTTAATTGGCTGAGCCCCCCAGGTGCCCCAGAGAGCTTATCTTTCAAGGCATGTCAAATTAAGAATTAACCTGTAGAATTTCAAAACAAATGAACTTTCACAAAGTTAAAAATTCTTAAACAAACATGTTTAGCAAAGTAGACGGGTATTAAAACTAAAAGCAAAAATGATATTCTTTTTCCTGCAATGCTTCTGGAACAGGATAGATTCTTCTGATCCCAAGTAAGGGTGATGGGGAGAAAGTAAGAAGGGAGGCTCTTCCTCCCCTCTCCCATATCCTACTTCTACTTCCAAGGGAACCCAAGGGCTGGGTAGCTACTGATTTTTGTGCTCACCAGCCTTCTCCTGCTAACAGCACCCCTTTGTTTTGGAGCAAATGCCCCTGATTCCCTGTCCTCCTGGTGGGTTGCTATCAATCACTAGGCCCTCCCACTCGTGCGTAGGAGGGGGGCCCAGTGTCTCAGGCTGGGCCTCACCTAGTAGTAGATCCTCCTGGACCCAGTGATTGTTCCAAGAGGTGGACAGGTGACAAATAGTGGCCAATCAGAGGCCTTCCTTCTGAAGACCCAAGGGCTGGGTCTAAAGGCTGATCGTCATAAGTGGGGTTTCCTGAGTAGTGTGATGGAAAGGGAAGTAGGCAGGAGTATGGTTAGAAGCTCAGATAGAAGCCAAACTATTCCACGAAAGGAAGGAGAGCCCTGGGGGGGGGGGGTCCATGGGAAGAGTCAGGACTGGCAGGAAAAGAGTAAGGTAAATGGGAGGGGTTGGGTGGTGAGGAGGGCAGGGGTCCCACGGAGACATCAGAGGGCTGGGTGATGCTCTCTCTCTGTCCCTGGTTTCTCTCCTCTCTTTTTGGGACAGAAGCCTCAGAACAGGCTAAGGGCAAGGTGGGCTGGGAGGGCTCGGGGCATCTCCGGCTTCACCCTGCATGGCCGGACCCTGACCCCAGGCCCATCCCCTCCGGCATGCCCCTGCTACCCTGCCCCAGATGGGTGAGCATGAAGACCTAGCTTTCATGAAGATTAGAGAGACAAACAAACAAGAAAGGATCAAGGAAACAGGAAATGGGGGCCTGAGAACCGCCAGGGGCTGCATGGAGAGGAGAGCCGCCAGCACCCCCTGACCAGGGACTGGGAAGAGTCATGGGCGATAAAATATCTGAAGAGTTTGCTCTGGAAGGAGTGATGTATCCCCCACTCTCCCTGCTCAGTTTTTGCTTTCACAGTGCTCATGAATGCCTGAGCCTGCAAGATGGGGGGGGGAGGTTGCTCACCAGGGCCGCTGATATCTCTGTGGTAACCTCCAGCACTCGCAAAATATGACCAGGGGCCCCTTCTTAACGTTCTCCATCTCATTCCTTTGAAAGCCACAGGCAACACCGTATTTCAAGGGGCCGTCTTCACTGTTACTACTTGCTGTAGCTCTGGAGGTCCCGTTCTTTGCCCTGAAGAAGGTGATGCAGTTGGCAAGGTTGGGAAGGGGAGGCTCTGGGGAGGCCCTGCCTTTAGTTTCCCTGCTTGTATCCCCCCAGAGAGACCAGTCCGGACGGCACTGGTCGCCAAGTCCTCCTGGACATCGTTGGGCAAAATTGTCATTACCTTATTCTTGCCCTGGGGGCTTAGAGGACGGTATTTGGATGGGAATCAATAAAGCCCGAGCCTTTACGGATATGAAACATTAGATGGAACAGTCTGGTTTGGTCTAAAGGGGATAAAAATAGATGGGCCTGCCACTAAACTCTGCCCCCAAGTGGGGACCAGGAGGACCCTTTGAGCCTTCCCCTCTGAGACTGGCGCCAGAGACAGGAGAGGGTGGTGTTTTCGCCATCTTGGTGGGGCCCAGCCATGGGGCAAGGGGCTCATGAACTAATGTGGTGATGCTTGCAAAATTAAGACCCACTCTATCTGCCACCTGTCGCTTGGGCAGGTACAAAGCCCCAGTGCCACCAAGCTTTGTGCTTCAAGAGAACCAGTTCGCCCCAGTTGAGCTAACGATGGTGGAACCAATGGAAGTTAGTCAGGAGTCTCCATATTGGATGGTGACTGGTCGAGCCAATGAAACCCTTTCTCCTTGGGAAGGTTGAAGGTAAGAAGCAGAAAAAAGGAGGTGCTGGGGAAGGTCCTGAGAGACGGAAGGGAAAGAGAAGCTGAGCTAGACTCCAGCCCCGCCTTCCTCCTCTAACAGATGCCACCCTTCCCTCTATCACCCACTGCTTGAACGTGCGGAGTCACAACTCCCTGTAACCAGAAAGAGGGGGACCCACATAGCCCCTGGTCCCGCCACCCCTGTCAGAAGAGGACCACTGCCTAGCTTGGCAAGGCTCATCTTGGGAGCCTCTCTAGCCGCCAGGGCTCGCCTGGCTCACCCACCATCTGTTGGATGATTCACGCCTGGCTGGAAGCAAAGTCGGGGCTTGATTTGGGTCTTTGGACTTGAATTTGTTCCAAAATCAAAGGTGTCAAGCTTAGTGGCCTTAAAATTCTGGAATCATTTTGGGAAATGAGAACCTTGTACAATCTCTTGACATGTCTTCCGTTTTCATAGAAATGTGAAGAAGGTTCCCCACCTGCGCTGGGGCCCCTCTGGAGCAGGGGTGGGCGCTCTTGGACAGCTCCTGCTCACACCCACCTGCCCCTTCCTAGATCAGCTTGCTTCCCTCCTGTCCCCCTTCCTCCCTCCTTTGCTTTTATGTCCCCTCCCACCCCTCATCCCATTTCAACTTCCTGAGCAGAAATTTGAGTTTATCATAGACCTAATTCATGTCTTTCTGTTATCGCTAGTCCATGCAAGGCCCCTCTTTTGTTTGTGATTCTCTTTTATCCACTGTCCCTTTTGCCATTCTGTACCCCCTCTCTTGCCACAGGCAAATACTCCAGCAAGTGAATCTTTTCTTTGTAGGTGTCCTTGTGAAAAGAGTATTGCTGCTTTGGATTTTTTTTTTAGGTACATGCATTTTATTTATTTATTTATTTATTTTTAAAAAGAGTTATTTATTTATTTGACAGAGATCACAAGTAGGCAGAGAAGCAGGCAGACAGAGAGAGAGGAGGAAGCAGGCTTCCTGCTAAGCAGAGAGCCTAATGCAGGGCTCAATCCCAGGACCCTGGGATCATGACCTGAGCTGAAGGCAGAGGCTTTAACCCACTGAGCCACCCAGGCGCCCCTAGGTGCATGCATTTTAAACACAAACAGTGTTAGGTTATTTATCTTTTTTGTCTCACCCAATACTATGTTTTTGAGATCTGTCCATGTGGCTCTGTGTGGCTCTAACCCATCGCTTCCAGCCTTGCAATGTTCTCCCTGGTGTGCGCACTGGGCACTCCCCACTTGCCCCCAGATCCGGTTTCCACCTTGCTCTGTGCTCCGCGAAGCGGAACTCTGTGGTTTGTAGCTGCCATGTTCTCTTCTCTTCCAGCTTCCAGTTGGGTTTGGCCTTCGGGAAGCGCCATCAGGAGATGAGAGGATAGACAGAGGGTGAGGTCAGGATGTTTATTTGATCTGACAGGCTGGGGGAGCAGTGGCTGAGTTCCTTTACCCACAGCAACACGGCCAAGGCTCATGTCCAAAGGCCAGTTCCTGCCCTCGCTCCTTCAGGTACTAGGGAAGTAACAGCTGCCAGGGAATGCTATCTGGAAGATGCTTTGCTGTCCCTTGTCTGTATCTCTGGATGCTTACCATCCCTCGTTGAAATCCGCAAGCGGTGCTGTTGGATCAGGGTCCTGCCTGATTCAGCAGGTACGCCCCACATTTATTCCTCTTTGCTCCACCAGCGAAGAACTGGACTCCTACTTCGCCCCCAACTCCCGGCACCAGATAACACTTCCGGGATAGACAGCCGCACTCTCCTTTTGCCCCGGTCCCTACGTTTCCAATCTCAGTGCATTCCCCTAGCTCTTGAAGCTGGAGCATCTAGGATGGTGGTTCTTCCTCCTCTTTGTGATCAGGTAAAATGGGGCTTCTCAGCCTGGGGCAGGCCCATCCCCAGGGGACAGCTGGGGACATTTAGGACAGTCATGATCGGAAGTGCGGATGGTGAAGTGCTAGGAATACTGCAAAGAAATTTCCTCCAATGCACAGGACCCGCCCCCGAATTATCTGATCCCAAATGTCAGTAGTGCCAAGGTCGAGAACTCGGAGCTAAGAGAACGCCACTTCGGATGTGAGACTTAAGCTTCCGTTGGGTTCTCAGTTGTTCCAGGAAGGTAACGGGAGGGTCCTCAGATTTCTCTTGGGCTTCCAGGTGGAAGGAGCTTGTTAGACTGACTTCCAGGCCTCTCTCTCCACCCTCCTTCCCAGGCTGCTCCCAAGGGAGGAGCTATGACTTCTCTGATTGCTGGGGGTGGATGGACGGGGGTGGGAGGGCAGGAAGCCTTCTCGGCCCCTTCCCTGCACCTTGGGAGCCAGCGCCCAGGGGAGGGCGTGTTCTGCTTGGTTCCTCTGGGCCCTACACTACGCCTTGTGGGGCTCGGCCCCTGGCCGGGGAGGACCGTAGGCAGCACGCCCACGACTGGGGTGCAGTGTGAGAAAACCAGTTGTCGTTGCTGACCTACACCACGCCGTCCCCCAGCTGCCACAGTCATAAAACTGGAGCCTTGGTCACCATCTGATTCCATTGCCAGTCCGTCATCTGGTTCACAACTGGGGGAGGGAGGGTCATGGAGTCTAATTATTGGGACCCTTCAAATCCCAACAGACACTGGAATGTGACTAGAGCCTAGTCCTCCGTCTCAGGCCCTTCCCGGCAAATGCCCAGTAGGGCAATGGGATTAAGAGCACTGGCCCATTGTTAGGGGCTCAGAATTCCGCGTTTGCTCTTAATAGGAGACAACTTGGCTCCTCTGAGTTTTGTAGGGGAAGGGGAGTCTGACCAGTGTGGGTGGAGCTGACCGCAGGGGCCCAGGAGCTTGGTGGGGACCAGCACCTCTCTTCAGGTCACTGTGCTGCTCTCCTCTGTGTTGACCACAATCTCAGGAGGGTTCTCCCCTCCGGGTAGCTGCCAGCTGCCACCAGACCCGATATTGCAAGTTCAAGTCCCGCAGAAATAGTAGCATCCTGAGCAGTGCTCTGATTGTATGGCCTCAGACACATCTGTCTCCTGGACCGAGGATTGTGTTCTGGGGAGTGTCCTTTGCTGGTCTTGTGGTCCTCCCCTGCAGGGCGGTAGTGTCCCCCAGGACCATGAGGGCTGATGGGGGAGGAGGGATGGACCCCAAAATGAAATTCCAGTGGACTATCCTATCCTGACCTTCTGAACCCTGGCTGTGTGACCCTGGGTAAGTTACTTAACCTCTCTGAGTTAAACTCTCTGAGTTTCCTGTTTCCTGTAAAATAAGAATAATATTAGTACCCATGTCACAGCATTGCTATGGGACTATTTGAAATGATACATACAAAATGACCGGCATAATGTTTTGCTAAATGGTAGATATTACCACCAAAATGGTAGACATTATGAATCTTTCTCTGGACCCTGCCTCCAGGGGGTCTCTGGGGGAGGGTGAGCAACTGGGTGAGGGAGGACTGAAAGCAGGTGCTAGCATTGTTGGGCCGAGAGGCCTTCGAGAATAACCACAGTAAAAAAGGTGGTATGAGTTTAATGCCATTTAGGCATGAGGTCCTGATGCCATTAAAAGGATATGGGAAGGGAGTTCCGGGTGAAGCAAATAGATGCTTCGATTCAGAATTGCCTGTCTGACCAAGGTACCAATGTGGTGACATGATTCCTAGGTATGTATATAGGAAGGGGTGGGAAGCTGGATGAGAAAGCACTTTAGAGAAAGCTTTGGTGTGCCATGAGCCCCCCATCCACACCCCCACGAAGGCGGTAGGTTGGGGGTGCCTGCCCCTTACCCTAAGCTTGGAGGCCAACCCCTTTGAATGCTTCGTACGTGTCCACTGGAACTCAGAGTCTGGGGCTTCTGACTCTTGGATGGAAGACCTAAAGGGTGGGGCTGGGAAGAGGGGGCAACTTTTGGGGTTTACTGGGGGGAAGGAGGGGTGAGTGTTTCCTGGGGACCAGATGAAGCTGCTGAGGAGGGGCTTCTCCAGTCCAGCCCAAAGGGGCAAACGCATCTTGGCAGAGAGTTGCTAGAGATAGAGCCAGAGGCCCTGGGCTGGGGCACCTGCCTTGTTGAGGGAGCTACTGGAAGTGTGATCACTGAGTGATCGCTGATGAAAATATGGACTTTAG